>HE669241.1:18300-50244 GCA_000313835.2 Heliconius melpomene melpomene | reverse complement strand
TGTCAACTGTCAAATATAGTACTGCAATGTGTCAATGTCGCTGTCAATGTCATTTTGACATCCCGCTCTTTTCATTTTGTTATTAAGTTACTAATTTAAGCGGGAAGACATATTTGGCCCTCATATACTTGAGGTTACACGTGTTGTAGTCGATGTGATTTGTTACTAGGTTGTTAATAGATCATTATTAGCAAGTTATAAAGTAATTTAAATGTTTTAATTAATAAATATTGTGAATTGGTTAAAAGAGCTGCTATAATTAACACTGAGTAAATACCTATATGTGTTTTCGAATGTTGTTGGTGTTTTATATAAGTTTCTAGTTATTTATACTTCATTTTATAGTTATTTAGATTTTTAATAAATAAGATTGTATTTGTAACATTAGTGTTGTATAGTTTTATTTTCATATTTCACTTCTGAAACCTAATTATATATTAATCTTATTTGCAATACCGTTATTAATATCAATAACACAAAGTATATGAATGAAAAAAATATAATATGAATTTATCTATACGATTTAAATAAATATTATTGGCATGTAATATTTTTAGAAACTTAAAATATAAATAAATTGCGAGTAGATAAAGCAAATCACAAAATGTCAATTAAGTAAATATTATATTACTGACAATTGATAGCTTAAAATAATAATAATCAAAAAATAATAAAAATAGTAGTAAATTTAGAAAAAATATTCTATGAAAACAATAAATATAAAATAAATATTTAAAACTTACCGAGAATGGAAAGGAATGAATGCATGACAAATTCGCTTGTGTTTTGTTGGTTTTTGTATATTCAATTGAAATATTAATTTAATGATAATTACACCGACAGAAGACTACTGATGCAAAACAAGGAGTGCCGTTTGAAACAACTTTAGATTTTCATGTATTGATTTTAAAATTTGAAGCAGTGCTGCCACTTAAAAATAAAGACTATTTATATCATAAAAAGGATAGGAAAAATAATTATATAGAGAATTATTTACTAATATTAATAGGCATTAAGATAAGTAATTTGGTAATATTAATAACTAGTTAATAAGATTTAAAGATGTTTCCATACAAACTTTCAACACCTATTTCATGCGAAATTGAATTGAATCCTTGAATTTTTTTATTAAAAGTAAATGGTAAAATAACTAAGATTATTGATATTTTTTATTTATTTGAATATTATACAGATGCTTATAATTTTACACAGAGAGCAACGTTCACGTCGCAATAAGCTAAAATTGTCATAGATGTCGCTACAAATAAATTAATTTGAATAGTTCTCAATAATATATCATAATGAAACTATTATGATTTTCTAACTACTGGAAGGTTATAAAAGAAAAATCGAAAATTATATACATAATTTAAAAAAAAGAATCTTTTTATTTTTCAGAAACAAAACAAAAATGAAATAATAATACCATCCTGCCACAGTTAAATAAGGAAGTGTCAGACTAAACGTAACTAACCCTTTGTTATGTATATATTGTATATATATATATATATATCTTTTAGGCGAAGGCAGTATCTTAGATGGATCTCTTATTACGTGCACTCTCCTATTGTTTAATGTTCTCTCTATGCCGTACATTCTCTTTTTTTGTGTTCTTCATTCGTGATTAGTGCTGGATTGGCACGCTCGGAACGCCATAAATAAAGAACAACAACAATATATTTAAAATTTTAATATTTTTTATTTCTTGGCCTAATAACTTCATTTGATAAATATTCAAATGTTAAAGTAAAATAAAGTATAGAGGGCCTTGACGTAAGCTCTGAGGTTTTGTATTTAATTCATGTTTTCAAGTAATATTAATTGGTAATTTATAAATTATAAATTTAGTATATATATTTTTTTATATTTAGTATATATAATATCGTTTTTAAATTTATTGGCCAAAAGTCACGATGTAATATACCGACAGTTATGTAGATGTCGCTATTAAGAACTTAATTTAGCGTTAACGGTATTTAGGTAAGAGTAGTTATAATTTTTTTTTATTTATATTTTTTTTCCTGTTCTTTAAAAGTTTTTGCCTAAGTTATTTTAACTATTACTTTAATACAGAACTATCTATATACTTATCTATATTTATATATATAATACAGTAAAAATATTTTGTCTGTACATATAGTATATTTGACTGAAATGGATAGAGGGGCACTTAAAAAGAATAATAGAAAGCAAAAATATTTTATTTGAATTTCTTGTCTGTCTGTCTGTATGTATGTATGTTCACGCTAATTTTTGAAAGTACTGAACCGATTTACGTCTGCTAGTACTTTAATAAAGTAAGGACGGTGTGTTTATAATTAAAAAATAGTAATGTTCGCGTTCTAGAGTGGAGACCACGCCTCAGCAAGCGTAATGTAGGACGTCCTCCAGCTAGATGGGATGACGATATTCGCAAAGCGACGGACAACGGCTGGATGCGAAGAGCTGAAGATCGAGCTCAGTGGCGTGCCATTGGAGAGGCCTATGTCCAGCAGTGGACGAGTACAGGCTGATGATGATGATGATGAATGTGATTTAAAAATACTAATCTATACTAATATAATAAAGCGGAAGAGTTTGTTTGTTTGTTTGTTTGTTTGTTTGTTTGAACGCTAAGATCTCTGGATCTACTGGTCCGATTTACAATGTTTTTGTTTTGTAGGAAAGCTGCATTCTTCAGAAGTGCTATAGGCTATATAACATTACATTACACATACAAACTAATACATTTTAAAATACTTTCTAATTTGACATGCAATTTATTCTGCCATGTTAATAACAACCGTCGCGTCGCTACGCAACCGTTACCGCGACATTTTGATATTCATCCATAAATATAATAGTCACTTTTAGCATTTCATCTAGATTGAAATTATTTCTATAGAAATTATATTCTTATATTTCAAGCAGGCGTAGCCGCGTCCGGGTCCGCTAGTATTACATATTGGGCATATTACAATATCTACATAGGCACACGAAGGCATCTTAATATAATCTTCTTATAATTAGTTTCATGTTGCACCCCGCGTACAGCCGGGTAGGCAGAGCTAAATTTTTCAAGACATGTCGTGTTGAGTAGATGAAGGATGGGCTTGCCTTGAGCGAAGAAATGAAAAAATTAACAAATAGTAGTAGTTCCTCTGACTTTCTTTTGACTCTAACAATTATTATGTATCACTTTCTATGAACTATCAAGAAGGAAGCATAGAAGAGGAGGAGGTCTCGATCAAACGTAATTTTACGTGATGCATCACAGATAGGTCACTTTCCTTATTATATAATAGAGACGTGCCTTCCCGACAATGTAACTATAACTTATATAATAAATATACGACTATAATTTAAATTTATATACATACACTCATTTTGTATGTATCATAAATAAAAATATTTACCGAGTAGCAATCTAAGAAATTATTGTATTATGCGATTTTAGCTCTTATTTTATTGGTTTAGCGTGTATTTTTCTATATTGCAGTTGTTTAAATTATTTGCTTTGTTAGAATGTACGATATATTTTATTATGGATAGCATTCACTGTATGTTTCGCGATGCATCTTAATTTACTACCATTGACGGTTAAATTGTAGGTCGCAATCTAAAAGTTTCTCTAGAATTATTTATACTGGTAATATTAATGTTTATAATTTGATTATCCTGTTATTAAAGTACAATTCGAAGAGTTAAAAAATTATAGAGATAGGTACCTATTTACCTAATTGCTTAGGTATTGGGTTACCTAAAAATTAAAAAGGTTTAAAATATAAAATGGGACAAGACTCCAGGCCGTCTGTGACTAGGGCTCCAGACAGTGGCGTAGCGAGCATAAGCACCCGGGGCAAAATACTTTTACAGCGCCCCCCAGGCGAACACAATATAATTTCATATTTATGTTTAAATAGTTTTGCGGACTATTTGGCGCCCCTTTATGAGCGGCGCCCGGGGCATGATGACCCCCCTCCACCCTCCCTCACTACGCCACTGGCACCAGAGAGAGGAACCTCCTCACAATACGCGCCGTTTCATATAATACTGCCATCTGCAGTCTCTTAAGATGTTTGTTTTTTCCGCTACTAAACCGTTAATGATACGACTATCGGCAAAATGATAGTCACATTAACGGAAATAAATGTTATTATTACATGGTACGTTCTACCTCTATGTTTATGAGGATAGCAATTTCAAAATCCAAAGTAAACTGCTTCGTTAGGACTTCTATGACTAAATGGATTTCGAAACGAACTAGCTAGTAATATTGCAACAACTTGAAAACGCATTCAATCGACAAACAATCCTTTCAATTTTCCTGAACAGATTGTTTGTTCTCGACTGCAGATAAATCCGGACAAAGTCGGTACAATGGCGCGATGTGAATAGAACCGGAACATAGCGACGGACATCTCTTATCAATTTCTATGTTATCTGATAGATACTGTACTGTTTGCGGCTTCGCCCGCTTGAACTACGCATTTAATTACTAATATAAATTACTTTCGTGTTTTAATAACAATATTACTTTTGAGATTATATCTATACATTGAAAACTAAAGTTTCAGTGAATTCAATAATATTTTTTTGTGGCAATTATGTTGAACCAATTACTTTTGTGGCGGTAGTTCTCCACACGCTTTATTTATTTTTTTTTAATAATTTTATATATTCGGGCGAAATCTAGGTGCGAGCGCCTAGAGAGCAAAATGGCTCCCGCTTGACCGTTCAAGCGACAGCTGATCCTTTGTTCTCGCGGAACCGGTTTCCGCCGTCGGGAGGTCAATCGCCGTGCTGCTGAATGCTGATACAGTGCCTTCCTTACTACTCGCGACGACCGCACGCCTGATTTCCCTCCGTGTCAATTAATAATTACGCAAAACTTATCACTAATTATCCTTTCTCTTTTCTTGAGATTTTTGTTTTTAAATTCCATTGTAATCCTTCCGTAATCTTACCTTCTGTGCTTTCTTACTGTGCTTACTTTATTTCTTGTGCTTTTCTTTGTTTTTCTTTGTTATACATGTTAATATTTATTCCTTTTTGCCTTATCTAGTGTAGCATAGCTTTGTTTTTATTGCTTTTCCTTATCCTATACGCTCCTCACTTTATTGATATAACTTTTTTATTTGTGAACCGATTTACATTAAACTCTTAATATTAAGGAAACTTTATCTTAATACAATAGTAAAAAATGCACTTAAATCGATTAAATCGGTTCTGAGATTAGCGTGAACAAACGCACAGGCAGACAAAATTTTTAAGAATCATTGTTTTGGGTTTTATTGAATAGTGTTTCCTTTCAGCAGGTGATATGCTTTTACCTACTTATTTCATTCTCCACTTTCCGACTTCCAACGAACAATTATTTTATTTTTAGGGTTCCGTACCTCAAAAGAAAAACCTTTATACGTTTCACATGACTTTGTTGTCCGTCTGTCGATGAACACCATTTATCTCACGTATCAAGCTGACATTAATATCTAATATTTAGGTCTACAGTCAATCAATACAGTTAAACAAAATACGAATATTTATGTATCGTGTTTCCTGCATTTTGTATACATAATTTCCCACGTAATTAAAACTTATAATTAACTTTCCGTGGGTATTATTTATAAGAACTGGCATCAAGAGAAAGCTTACAATATAAATAAAGAAATAAACCCGAAAAGTAAAAATTGACAGGTAATTAATAGAGAAAAAAGTCACAAATTTATATTTGTTGTTGATTTGATACAAAATGAGTGCATACGCCCGTAAATTTACATCTTTACTACAAAGACCTAAAATTCTGAAATTGGTACAAAACCCTCGGTGCACGAGTAGGACTCGCGCTTAACTGGATTTTTTAACGTCTAGCTTTCTAACGGTCAAGCAAGCCTGAGCCATAAATCGAATTCCCGAAGCTTCCGTTTACAATATAAGATACCTTCCAACTGCATCACGATTAAAATATCATATACTCGTGAATAAGCATTTATTACAGTAAAATATTTTAATTATCTTTTTTTACATTTTTATATAGACTCAGATTTTGCTTCAATATTATTTAATGAAATGGTACTTATTTAACATTTCAACTCTACAAGCAGTTCGATGAAGCGAACCAGCAATTTTTATTGAATTCCATTGAAATCAACTATTTAAAATTACTTACAATATCTTTATTTCTTTTGAAATCAATACAAAAATAGTCTGATAGTTGTTGCCATAATAAATTAAACTGAAAAGAATTTATTCTTAAACTTTTCTAGTGGCAAGGGCCGTAAGTTTGACAAGCTCTGGCTAAATGCCAAATAAGATACTCCTATAAAAGGCATTAATAGGAAATATATCATCAGTGGTATAACGAGGTTTCTATACAGTGAGTTCTAATATTGTCAGTTTTCTTTGAACATTTAACATGAATTTAAAAAAGCTGGTAGGTGCCCATATATGGAGTTATAATAAATTAGTGTCTAATGGCCGGCGACGCACCTGTAGTTCCTTCTGGCGTTGCACGGGGTCGTGGGCGGCGGTGATCACCATCAGGTGACCCGAACGCTCGTTTGCTTTGTCCTTTTTCCATAAAAAAAAATTGTGAACGTTTTTAAAATCCATTCTTTTAACAGACGGTTTAAATGAAGTGATTTGAGTTATGTCTAGGCAACTTATCCAGACGTATAATGTAAGTTATAGTATAGGGGTATAGCGAATATTAATTACTTTGCTCTTGTAGGGGCATTAATATTATTTATAAAGATCAATTGTAAACACTATATCAGCACCCTAAATTTATCCGCTACAAATGCAAATGTGAAATGATTTTCCACTATTGTTTTGTAGCGTATAAATAAATAAATTAAATATACAATAACGGAGTTGAATATAGAGTCTCCTATTATTAACATCGTCGTAGTGCCCACTCTCTCTTCACCCACTACTAGCCCACTAGCCCACATTCTCTAACAGGAATAGGTCCACGAACCACTATGACATAGAAATATGAATGTTCCATCCGAAACCATCGCCGCTGAATATTGAACTTTTTCAGAAATTGATTCGACTGATTGGTTCTGTGTTTTAACAGCTGTCTTAGCTAAATGTGTGGAACGTGACGTTTTTGAAGCGTTTTCCAATTATTTAAGACTTTCAGGATGCATTTCATCCAGGAACTTCTTTTCTGCTCGATACAGAATTTTATATATATCATTTGTTAGGTAGTAATACAATTCGATTTCACGCTGTATCCCGCACACAGCAAGGTAGGCAGAGGGAACCTCGTGTTAACACACTCCGTTCCCCACTTTCCGCCTAATTCTGGAGGTATTGCACGTTGAGTTGCGGAACTCTACGCTGCTTGTCAGGTAGTGGTTACCTATAAAATATAAATATTCATTGAGTTGAAATCGAACCCATAACTATAACTGGTACTTTGATAGCGTCATGAAAATTAGTATACAAATAAATATTTGAAAATTGAATATATATATTTCTTATATTTACAGATGGTTATCATATTTGCTGTATCAGTACATATTCCCTCAAGTATCGGTGAAGAGATGCAAGAAAAAGGGCAGGTGTCGACTAATTCACCAATGTAAGTACAAAGTGTAGTGATGCGTCTCACTGGGTGTATATTTTATGATACAAAAGGTAAGTTAACAATCTGTTATCGACTTTAAACTGAGTTAACAGATGCTCTTATTAGACTGCCCTATTATTTTTGTAGTCAAAGAGAGCTTAGTGTTAGGATACTCCGAATTAGAGACATTTCGTGTTGAATGGTAGGACTTAACGCCGCCGTTCGCCTTTGGGACCGACTTTCTTCAGTCAAAGTTGCATCCATTTGTTATTTATACAATCTATTTACAATACTTTAAATGACTATAATAAAATATAGCAAATAAGTATACCTAATAAACACAAACATATGCACACTCAAATACTTGTGGTTTCCAAGCACGTTTTGCATACGAATAGGTATGAAATACAATTTTCTATCAATTGTCCAACTAACTATATTACCAGTTTATTTGGTCCTATTGTGTTGGACGTGCCCTAAGGGCCTTTGTTCTAGACTCGCAGTGCTCAAAGGATGTAATATAATTATGCTGTGTTGATTTCGAATATTCAAAATTAAATTATATGTAGGTATTTGTATGGTGTTTGATATATTATGGCTTCGTTATGGCATTAGTATGGGTTTCAATAGTGGAGCTGGTTAACTTTTAGAAATAAAAAGATTGAAGTAAATCTAATGTTAAGGAAAGGCATGGTTTCGCTTATACTGGGAGTATGCTGTGAATTATATATATCAGTTATTTTCCAGCATTACGCTGTATTTTGCATGTAGCAGGGTAAAGGGAACCTGGTGCTAAGACATTCCGTCACCCACTTCCCGTCCAATTATCGAGACATTGCGTTGAGTGGCGGAAGTAAAAGTTTTTTGGCCAGAGGCGGAGATGAAATTTATTTATTTCCCCGAGTAGGAATAGAACCTCTAATAACGGTTAACGGCTACTTAAAATAATGGATTAAAACATGAGTAGAATCAAAATAATTAAAGTCCTAATACAATTACTAACTAACGTCGCCCTAGCATAATCGCTATACATATTTTATTCGAAAACGGAGTGGCTTAACACTAGGTTCCCTTTGCCTACCTTGTTGTTTGCGGGATACAGCGTGAAATAAAAATAAATAGATATATCAGCTTCACACTGTATCTCGCACACAGCAGGGTAGGCAGAGGGAACCTAGCGTTAAGACACTCCGTTCTCCACCTTCTGCCGAATTCTGGGGGCATTGAGTGTTGAGTGCCAGAACTTAACGCCGAGCTTTGCCTCGACACCAGAGCGAAGAAATGGAAATATAAACGTAAATAAATATTTCACTTCCACGAGTAGGAACGAACTCACAACCGTCACGTTAGAGTCACACACTTGAGCCGCTGCGAAACGACCACACACTATGTTTTACCTAACAGTATTTGCGAGCACCAGTCGACTCACATTTTGGGCATTCGTCTCGTTATTTCAATATCATTTAGTTTCCTTGAACTGTTTACTCACGAACTACATCACTATGTGTTTAAAACACAGTACGTATCTGCACTTTGAACAATACGAGCATTGCAGTGCTTAATTACTTCGTAAATAAAAATTTAGTTTCGCTAGTTTTTTTTAGGTTTACGCTGTTTCCCGCATGTAGTATAGGGCAGGCACAGGTAACCTATAGTTAATTAGTTATGACAATTTTCGAAGCATTGCGTGTTGGGGGCAGAACTTAACGCCGCGCTTTATCTTGTTACCAGAGCGACGAATTACCACGCTTGTGCCAATGCGCCACGACGGCCTTATTTTTTTTAATTAAAATTTTGCATAGGAGTTACTTATAGGACGTATGTGCTCGCTAAGACGGGAATTTGCAATATTCGACTTCTAAGGGGTTGTTTTTGGGGTCGAAAGTTTGTATGAAACTTCGTTACTACAAATGCTAGGAGTCTCAAATTTTGCATAGACGTCATTAGGACGTAGTCATGAAGACAGAAATTAATAATAACATAGTTCACGCGGGTGAAACCGCGAGCGGGCCGCTAGTATTACATATTTTTAAATATATCTATCAATAAATTTATTTTCCTCTTTCAATTCACTTATAGAATATACCTACATTTATAGTACTCTTAAATTTTCATTTTAAGTTAATAATAGTGTTAAAACTTTCCGATATTAATAATTAAAAGCTTTCCACAAACATGCTCAATGGTTATTGAACTCTCACGTGGACTAAAGTAAATATATTTATATATTTTGTTTATTGGGTAGCCATGCATAAATTTATTATTTCGCTTATTTTAATTTTTAATTTCAATAGTCGCGGGTTCGATGACGATCCGACGTTGGATTCGGAGTTGTGTTCCGCCATCCTACATGCAATATGTCACATTCGGAAAACTGAAGAACGGAGTGTATGGACACTGACTGTGTTTAACGGAAAATGCATAAAGCTACTACCTACCTTTTAGTAGAGACTGTCTGTTGTGCCGAGAGTCGAGGGATTAATCTTCAATAATGGCATATGCTCGGGTTTAAGGTTCAGCTTCATGCAGTATCCCGTATATAAAAGGATAGGGAACTGCCGAATTTTCCAAGTATTGTGTGTTGAGTAGCGGAACTGAGGGGGAGTGGAAATCGAGCCCACAACAGTCGCGTTACAGAGACACGCTTGTGCTTCTGTGTCACGACGGCTAGGGCTTAGGAGTAAGGATTATTGGTTTGTATACTGTTTAATGAACAATAATAATCGTTATATATATCAGTGTTAATGTATACTAAATGTGTATATGGGAATTAATATTTATTCTACATATTTAGGCACATATATAGAGATATCTAGAGATATTTTAAAATGTTAAAATATGTATTTACTTTAAATCTTCTATATTTCTTTTAGAGATAGATCATCACACCATCACCACGAAACCCCTAAATTCCAAGGGATTTGGAAGAAAAAGTTTATTTGGAAACCCCGATGGGTGAAAACTTGGCAAGAGAAGAAAATATACGTAGCCGTATGGAAGAGGATGTGGGGACCTGCCGAGGTTAAGGAGTGGGTACCAATACCTAAACCACCACCGGGCTGGGTCAAGAGTAATCCTGGCAACTACTTTGTCAAAATACCACATTGATCTGACTACTTATGCTGTTTAATCTTAAATTCTCATAACAAAAATGAATTATTTTTTCGAAGAATTACTTTAATTATCGTTGTTGAATAATTTTAGATACCCAATTAGTGTATAACTTAGTAAAAATAAGACTAGTCAGATGCTCTCTGGTATTCGAGAAATTGCGGTTTTTTGCGAGCCCTTGGTAAGAAAGAATTGTTAAGCTGAAGTGGCAATGGGCGGGGCATATCTGTCGTAGAGCCGACGGCCGCTGGGGCAGATGTGTCTTAGAGTGGAGCCCTACAAAACCCGTACAAAACGACTGGTGGGACGACCCCCTGCCAGATGGGCCGACGACATAAAGAGGTTGGCGGGAAGCGGATGGGTCCGAAGAGCTGAGGATCGAGTGTGGTGGTGAAAATTGGGGTTGGCCTATGTCCAGTAGTAGACAAAAGATGGTTGTTGATGATGATGATGATGATGAGAGCCCTTAGTTTTCACCGAACATAATTTGTGGTTATTTATTTTTTATTTAGTCTATATACTATATGTCCCACTATTTAGGTAGGTAATACTTGTTAATAGGAAAAATCACTAATGTATTTAAAAGTTTGATATATTTAAAAAATAAACTTAAATAGTCCTCCCGACATGAAACTAAAACTCAAAGTGAAATTTCCGGCATAATTTAAGTTCACTATGACTTTCTCACTAATCGAGTTACGTTTACATTTAAAGTGTGGAAGCTAGTGGCTAGTGCTATCAAGTGGCGAGTAGTGCTCCATCCACTCTCCAGAGTTGCAATACCATTACGACACATAGTAAGACTAAATTGAAATGTATTTAGTTGGATGTCTACGTACATAGATTAGTTGACGAAAGGGAAGTCCAGAAGAAGTAATTTCCATTTTGCATCCTCATACTTCCACGAAGTAATATTTGAGATTGGACATTGGCTTTGGCGAGCGAAAAAAAATTGTGGTTAAAGTTACAAAGGCCCGTGTTTAAAAACTCTAAGATTGCTCTCAAGACCGATCTCAGAGTTGAGAACGATTAATAAATACGGGCCTTAGTTATCCACCTTTTTAAAAGGTATAATAAAGTAATGTATATTTTTTTCATTACATTAAAAAATATATATTGTATCGATACCTATTTATATTTAGTATGGCAATAAGCAATTTTCATTATAAGAGCTTATCTTTTTGTATTTTAACTATTAAGTCAGTTTCGTCAGGAAGAACTATATCCAACTTTTTCTTTGTTTTCTGTCTTAAGAGAGAAAGTCTCTTGTTTACCTTTCTGTAATTACTTATTATTATAAGATATTATTTTAAAGATAAATTATTATTTAAAATACTTTTGTGGAATGGTGTAATGCATATATATCCTATTAATATTATAAATGTGCAAGCTTATAAGGATGTATGTTTGTCCTACTTTCACGCAAAAACTACTGAACAAATTTAGATGAAACTTGACAATAATATAGCTTATACAACCGAATATAGGGTATAATTTACGTAAATATGCTATTATATAATATGTATGTACGAAAAAACAGTATGAAACGCTTATATTGTTACAGCGAATTTTAAAAAATTATTGAAATTTGCTGAGCGAAATTACAGGCGAATGTTGTAAATGTAATTTCTTAGTTAATCTGTTATTTTCAATAAAATATATTGTTAGTAATATTGTGTTAAAATTATTGTCGATTTTAGTTTTTTTTATAGTGGAGTTAGTTTGTAAAATATTTTGGTGTACCTATAGGTATATAAAAAAATTAAAATACACCCGGATACTTAAGTTTATCAATTTTTACCAGTTGTATGTACAACTTGACCTCGTATCATGAAATTAATACGAAACAGCCTTTAAGTAACAACGATAACGCCAAGTGCAAATCGAACTCGTAACCATCGCTATATACTGAGACACGTTAGTACATCGTCTCGTCTAAGTAAACTATACAAGTTTTCTATACGAACACCTATTAACGAATGACATCACACAGGTGTAGTGCTTATAGTACTTATAATTATTGTATTTTATATATACTGAGGCCAGTTGTAGTGCAGGGGCACAAAGTGTGATTGTAAAACCGATTTATATTTCCATTTCTTCGCTCTGGTTTCCAGACTAAGCGCGGCGTTGAGTTCTGCTACTCAACATGCTATGCCTCCAGAATTCGGCAGTACGGAGTGTCTTAACACTAGAAGAATGAAAGAAATATGAATGCCGTGGAAATGCGATCTCTTCGTAGGATATGCGGATTCAGATTAGCTGATCGAACCGCAATGAAGAGATACACAGAATGGCAGGTACTAGCGAGGATGTCGCGGTGAGAATGAAGAACGTGCTCAGCTGATTTGGGCAAGTCGAACGAATGAGTGATGAAAGTATAGCAAAAACGATCTATGACGGAAAAGTGAGCGGTAAGAGAGGTAGGGGGAGACCTCGGTTAACCTCCGAAAACACAGAATGAAAAATACTGGAGGAAGGTCACGTAAAAAGCATGAGGATGAGGAGCACGTATGAAGAGGTTGATGACAGTGGACGAGGCAAAAGAGGTATGTAGAGACCATAGCGCTTGGCGCTCCGTGCTCTCTGAATACCCTGCTACGGATAAAGCGTGAAGCTGTGTTGTGTTGTTGTTGTGATTTTCTCATGGATACCATTGTCAGAAATGGAACAAATTAAAACCTTCATGGGAAGTACTACCTTCAAATAAGAAAACAATCATCAAAATCAGGTCACTCAGCCAAAAGTTCTGAGGTAACAAACATAAAAAATACAGTCGAATTGATTCATCACCACCTTGTTTCTAGAAAGCTGTTAAAAACGAACTTAATTTAGACTTTACAAAAATATTCATATTTAAACGCACGAATTCAATATTTTATATAAATAGTTCAATAATTTTACGTGTCATTGTTTGGTTGGAATACAAAAGTGTTGGGAAATAGCAATAACAGATACGTACGCTGTGCGAATTAAATAAATAAATAAATAAAATTGCGACCTTTCCGGATGACCCATTTGTATCAGGAAAACTGAAATAAAAAATACAAAATTGATATCATTGTGGAATTACGAGTATTATAGGTTCAATTCCGAAATATACTAACTATGAGCAATGTTTTTCATTTAATATTTATTTATATATAGATTCCATATTATCTAATACCTATATATATTACTAGCGGACGCGCGCAGCTTCGCTTGCGTATTTAAGGGTGAATTCTAATATACCATGAAACATGTGTTCAATTAAATGTTTTTAAGAGTCTAAATTTCAAATTTTATAACAATCGGTGGCGTTTTAAAGATTTTTCCATACAAACTTTCAACCCCTTATTTGCACCCTTAGGGGGAGAATTCTAGAAAACGATGAAACACGTGTTCAATTAAATACTTTTAAAAATCTAAATTTCTAATTTTATAAGAATCGGTGCCGATTTAATTTTTTTTCCATACAAACTTTCAACCCCTATATCACCCCTTTAGGGTTAAAATTTTTCAAAATCCCTTCTTAGTGGATGTCCAGATTACAAAAGTAAACATCTGTCCAAATTTCACGTTTCTACGCACATCGGTTACGGTTGTGCGCGCGTCTTACCTCAGTCAGTGAGGACAAGTCCTTTTTATATATTATTCTTGTGGTGACAACAAAAAAACAACATTTTGACATTACTATGTCGCAATAATTAAAGAGTTTATTATGAATGTTCAAATGTACTATCTAAAGGTTTGTTTGCTTCTATTTATACAAATTTATTGAATTCTTTTTGATCAAATTTATTTTGATAGTTATTATAATAATTGCAACAGCTATAATTTTTATTGCCAAGTTTAAATTATAATTTGAGTAAAAATTGAGCATTTATTTTTTTTATTGTATATAAAATTTTGAGGTAAATGTAGCAATTATTATGTATCCATATACTACCTATATACTTATAATAGATACAAAATTTAAAATTTAAAACTTTTGTTTTTGTCTGTTTGTCTATTTGTCTGTTCGTCTGTTCGCCTGTTCACCTGTTTGCCTGTTGACCATGTTTATTTTGACCATATGAACTGATTGTTATGGGACTAAAATTGAAAAAAGAGGGGGTTGCTGGGCAACATATAACCTTTATCCCGGAATTCCCCTGCGATCGGAATTTACGCGGGAAAAAAAACTACATTTGCCGCGTACAACCTTACCAACTACCTAGAACGACTAAAGAAAAAAGTGAAATAACTAACTTAAATTACGATTTATTTAGAGCATAACAGTAACCTAAATAAATATTCGTATAGTTGAAGCGGACGAAGCCGCGCGAGGGCCGCTAGTAAATAATATATTCTAAAATTGTTTATATAAGTCATGTCTCGTAATTAAGTTTGAACACTGAGAGCATTGAGATATATGTATGATTGTTAGAACTAGATGTTCTGGTGGTAACTAAGTGGTGTAAAGCCTGTATATGACCGACTTAGCCTAAGGCTTACATCAATTAGCACCTGACTGAAGGGCCCCTGAATCGTATTTTAAATAAATACAATTGATTTACGTGTTTTTGTTATATTAGTAAAATGGCTGAGAATAAAATGAAAAATTATAAATTAAAATAGATAGAGCTGATACGCATATCTCGTTACTCATCCTAAATGTAAGTGGAGTAAATTAAGTATGTAAATGTATAGATATAAATAAAAAGTATTATCTTTTTTTCAAAATCTCAATCTTTTTGTCAAAGTATTATCTTTTTTTTTATAAATACTTTTAGAAGCTTTATAAATGCACAAAATAAAAAATATAAAATTATCAGAAAGTTAAGACACTCCGTTTCCCACTTTCCACCGAATTCTGGGGGCATTGCGTATTGAGTAGCGGATCTTAACGCCGCCCTTTGCCTCGACACCAGAGCGAAGAAATGGAAATATAAACGTAAATAATTCAACATTTCACTTCCTCGAGTGGGGATCGAACCCACAACCGTCGCGTTACAGTCACACCTTTGTGCCTCTGCGCCAAGACGGCCTCTGGAAAATTTATGTGTTATATAGAAACATAATGATTTGTAAAACGATTTCAATTACATGATGTTAGAGATAGGAAATCAAATAACATTTAACATATACAAATACAAACTTTGCAGTACAGAACTTAGGAATGTCTGAATGTGTCTTAGGTATTCCCAAGGCACTATATTTACTAATATTAACATCAACATTAATATTATTTTAATAATTATGCATAATAGCGAGAATGAGTTAGCATAAAATATATATTTCGTGATCATCATCATCATCAATACATCCTCAACCAGCTACTGGAAGGCCTCTCAAAAATATGCTTTTAATAAATAATATGTTTGTGTAAATTTATTACAATATAGTTATATAGTTTAAAACTATATAGTTTAAAATAATTATTAATTATATTTTTATAATCAATATTTCAAATTAATTTTAATAATTGTAAGATTTATATTTGAATGAAAACATTTATCCAACAAATCATGTTATAGTTATGAATAATATTTTTTTATGGAAAAGACAATGACGTATGGGGGCACCTACTGGTCAGTGATCACCCAGGACCCCGTGTAACGCCATAGCTACATATATTAATTACATTTTATTATCATTATCATCAACCTCGGTAAATTCAAATAACGTGCGGTCGATAACGCTGTTTTAGTATTTAGTCCAACATAGCCAATAACCACCCTTAGTTCAATTTTGCTGACAGCTCTATGTAAACAGTATTGGACGATTAATAAACAATTTTCAGATCATTTCCATTCACGTTTGTTCGCGCTAAATATGTTAATAATGCTCTTAAGCTTAATGTATTTTCACAAATGGAATGTTGTGTAAATAGACCTATCTAGTTTATTAATTATCTTTTAAGCTTTGATGTGAGAAAATCTAAATTAAAATATTATTTATCCAATTAGGCCATTACAAACAATTTTAAAGAATCAAGGTAAGTTAGGTCGAAGTCGTAGTCGAAATTGAAGTAGAAGTTGAAGTCAAAGTGAAAGTCAAATTAAATCAAAGTCAAGCTACGTAGAAATATCAGTTGTATCAATATCTTACAGAAAGCAACCACCGGCTCTCAAGGCAGTTCTGTTGAGAAGAACCGACATAATTTTAGTGATGCTATTATGCTCATTGTGGAATTCAACACCAGTTTCATATAACCAGACTGCCACCACATCCCCCAATGGATATTGAATCTACAACCATCTCATGTATAGGTAATAAATATGTATACTTTGTAAGTAAGTAGATATAGCAGATTAGGCTTTAGCACTTTCTGAATATTTTATTATCAACTGTCCTAGTCTTGCCTCTTTAGCTGCCGTTTTACATATTTTATGTGTAGTCATTTTGGATTTAATATCTTTATTGCGTTATGTAGTCATTATTTTTAAGAGAGAATAAAACTATTCATTACCCACTTTCTGCCGAATTCTTTAGGCATTGCGTGTCGATTGGCAGAACTTAACGCCGCGCGTTGCTTCGACACCAGAGCGAAGAAATGGAAATATAAACTTAAATAAATATTTCACTTAATCGAGTGGGGATCGAATCCACAACCGTCGCGTTACAGTCACACCGTTGTGCCGTTGCGTCACGACGACCTCCGTGGGGAACAGAGTTTTATTATAACCAGTTCAAATTACCAGTTTTATCAGTAAAATATAGGTAAGCCACTAAGTCACTTGAGCCTTTATAGAACATAGCGCCAAAAGAGAAATCCGAGCGCCGACATGTGCGAAGGATTTCCGCTGTCGTACACGGAAAACGACAAACGTCTGAGGGTGTAGTGGTATTTTGTATTTTAAAGGCAGCAAAAGTTTCGAGATCTCTTTTTGATCTTATATCTAAGATAAGGAACTTACTTTTCTTATAAATCCAAGTCTGGATAAAATATTAATTACTCCAACCGTGGTGCAGCGGCACAAAGTTGACAGTAAAATCGATTGGTTATGGGTTCAATTCCCTCTCGGGAAAATACAACATATATTTATATTTTCATTTCTTCGCTCTGGTATCGAGGTAAAGCTCGGTGTTGAGTTCAAAGAAAGTGGGGAACGGAGTGTCTAGGTTCCCTCTGCCTAAGCTGCTGTGTGCGGGTTACGGCGTGAAGCTGATTTTTTTATACACTATACAAGTATAGTACTATATGAGTATCAATAATTTCACTTAATATTGTGAATTTTGCTTACTTTGAAATTATTAAAATATTATTTTCTACAATTAAGTGTTTTGAAGTCAGTTTCTATCTTACTCTTTATTTTCTAAATATTCTAACATTGTATCTTGCTTTAAAAATATTAAAGAATGTATTAATCTGACACTGTTAAATATTTATTACAGACCCTTCAAGGAAGTCTTTTATCCTTTATATTATAATTTTATATTATTAAAAACATTCCTTTCAGTTTACTTAGAACTTGTCTAGAGCGTACAAAGGATAAAAGGTACTTGAGTGTATGAAAAGAAATATTATATTTTAAAAGAGTGCGAACTGCGAACTCTTATTAAGAAAGTATGAATTAAATTTTAAAATTCTTTATAAAATTGAATTCATAAATATACCTTCATATCATCTCGCACACAGACATCTCGTTGTCCATTTCACGCTGGATTCCGGCGAAACTCAACGCCGCGCTTTGCCTCGACACCAGAGCGAAGGAATGATAATAGAATCGATATGAAAATATAAATATTACTTTACAAGAAATAAACTATTTCAGTTTAAAGTAACAAAATGGAAGTCAAGAATCAACTTCCTCGACTCTTGTTGGAGGCAAGTAATTTCCGTAGTCGTGTAGTTTCGAAAATATAGATAACTAGCGGACGCGCGCAGCTTCGCTTGCGTATTTAAGGGTGAATTCTAATAACCCATGAAACATGTGTTCAAAGAAATATTTTTAGGAGTCTAAATTTCAAATTTTATAAAAATCGGTGGCGTTTTAAAGATTTTTCCATACAAACTTTCAACCCCTTATTCGCACCCTTAGGGGGAGAATTCTAGAAAACGATAAAACACGTGTTCAATTAAATACTTTTAAAAATCTAAATTTCAAATTTTATATAAATCGGTGCCGATTTAAATTTTTTTCCATACAAACTTTGAACCCCTATTTTACCCCTTTAGGGTTAAAATTTTTCAAAATCCCTTCTTAGTGGATGTCCAGATTACAAAAGTAAACTTTTGTCCCAATTTAACGTTTCTACCATCAGCGGTTAAGGCTGTACGTGCGTCTTACCTCAGTCAGTGAGGACAAGTCCTTTTATATATATAGATAAAGCTGTGCTGGAGCTACCCACTGTACTAACTTTACTCACAGTATTATATTAAGTTAAATTAGAAACATGACCGAGACCCTATACTGTTCACAGTTTAGTGTTTTTCCTTAATATAATAAAAATTCCATACTTTATATACCAACACGCAATGCCTTGAAAATTCGGGGGAAAGTGGGCAACGAAGTGTTTTAACACTAAGTTCTCTGCTTGTCCCACTATATAGTGGGTACATTGTGAACTTAAAATTTACTTGCGACCACAGGTGTATGCTTCAGGGACCCTTTACAATAACTTTCGCCTTTACTACTTCAACCCAATATAATTATAAATAGGTGTTAACCACATTCATAATTAAAATAATAATTGATTAATTAAATAATCAATTATCCAAATAGTCGAGGATAGTCAGTGGAAGAGCACGAGTAGTGCTCCGAGCCACACCAGAGCCAAGATTGGCTTTTTCGAAAGGGCTGAACTGCTGTTGACCTGGGATGGTATTTACAGCGTCACCGGGCTAGAATAGCTCGCCCCTGAAGAATAAGTTCGAGCTTTGAGTAGAGTTCGAATTCGAGAACTGACCTCGCTTACGGCGGCGTCGAGTGTGTCTTAGTAATAAATCCTGCCAATATACTGGGTGTTTATTTATTATATATTTATTATGTATTATATTATACTAGCGGACGCGCGCAGCTTCGCTTGCGTATTTAGGAGTGAATTATAATAACCCATAAAACATGTGTTCAATGAAATATTTTTAAGAGTCTAAATATCAAATTTTATAAAAATCGGTGGCGATTTAAAGATTTTTCCATACAAACTTTCAACCCCTTATCTGCACCCTTAGGGGGTGAATTCTAGAAAACCATGAAACACATGTTCAATTAAATATTTTTAAGAGTCTAAATTTCAAATTTTATAATAATCGGTGGCGATTTAAAGATTTTTCCATACAAACTTTCAACCCCTTATTTGCACCCTTAGGGGAAAAATTATAGAAAACCATGAAATATGTGTCCATCTAAATACTTTTAAGAGTCTAAATTTAAAATTTTATAAAAATTGGTGCCGATTTAAAAAAAAATGTATACAAACTTTCAACCCCTTATTTGCACCCTTAGGGGGAGAATTCTAAAAAACGATGAAATACGTGTTCAATTAAATACTTTTAAGAGTCTGAATTTCAAATTTTATAAAAATCGGTACCGATTTAATTTTTTTTCCATACAAACTTTCAACCCCTATTTCGCCCCTTTAGGGTTAAAATTTTTCAAAATCCCTTCTTAGTGGATGTCCAGATTACGAAAGTAAACATCTGTCCAAATTTTACGTTTCTACCATCAGCAGTTACAGCTGTGCGCGCGTCTTACCTCAGTCAGTGAGGACAAGTCCTTTTATATATATAGATAGACTAGCGGACGCGCGCAGCTTCGCTTGCGTATTTAGGGGTGAATTCTAAAAAACCACGAAACATGTGTTCAATGAAATATTTTTAAGAGTCTAAATTTCAAATTTTATAAAAATCGGTGGCGATTCAAAGATTTTTCCATACAAACTTTCAACCCCTTATTTGCACCCTTAGGGGGAGAATTCTAAAAAACGATGAAACACGTGCTTAATTAAATACTTTTAAAAATCTAAATTTCAAATTTTATAAAAATCGGTGCTGATTTAAATTTTTTTCCATACAAACTTTCAACCACTATCTCACCCCTTTAGGGTTAAAATTTTTCAAAATCCCTTCTTAGTGGATGTCCAGATTACAAAAGTAAACATCTGCCCAAATTTCACGTTTCTACGCACAGCGGTTACGGCTGTGCGTGCGTCTTACCTCAGTCAGTGAGGACAAGTCCTTTTATATATATAGATTATATATTTATTATGTATTTTTAGGTGCGTACTTACACGCTTGTACAATAGGGGTTTGGAGTGGAAATTTCTGCGTGGCCTTTATAGAATTGTCGAAGGCATTGGCTATGTCTAGAAAAATTGCAACCGTGTCGCTGCAAATCGATCTACGGACGGTGTATCTCGCGATGTGTTCCTTTAGCCGGTGAACTTGGTGTATGGACGAGTGAGACGAACTATCCATTGATGAAGAAATGATTTCTTAGTTATTAAGATCGAGGCCGCAGTGGTACAGTGTGACTGTAGTCGCGACGGTTTTGGGTCCGATTCCCAGTGGAAGCAATGAATTATTTACAGAAAGAAGACAAAGTTTTCCACCATTCAAGAGGCGATGTCTCAAAAATTAGACGAAAAGTGAGTAAAGGAGTGTCTTAACGGCTTCATGTGGTAGACAGCTATAAGCTGAAGCAGAACTTACTGTGTAGTAAATTGATATGGTTTACATAGAATCAAATTAGTGGACGATTGTAACAGCGAGACCGAGGCTTCAATACCTAGTGTTTACTCTGGTTGCCTTTGACACAATGCTAACGAGGAACAGACGTGCTGGATATGGCGACGTACGTGATTTATGTTAAAAATTATTGTTTTGAAGGATATAAATACCACTTTATAAGAATTAGTGTAAGTTGATAAGAGAATTTCTTTTTATCTTTTAGGGTTTTGTATGTTAAAAGAAAAAAAACCTTTATAAAGTTAAGCAATAAACTACTGTTAGTATACTATTTATCTCAATATCAAATGGTGAAGCTGTAATTAATATTTATATATATAAAAAGACATGACAGGAAATGAAATTTGGATGGATGTTTATTTTTATTATGTGGACACAACATTATGAAAATAAACATCTCATCTCATCAACACCACGAGTAATTTTGAAAAATTTTAACCCTGTAGGGATGAAATAGGGGTTGAAAGTTTCTATGAAAAAAAATTATAAATCGGCACCGACTTTTATAAAATTTGAAATTTAGACCCTTAAAAGTATTTCATTGAACACGTGTGTCATGGTTTTTCATGAACATATTTAATAAATATATAAATATATATTTCAAGCGAAGCGGCCCAGGTCGGTCCATTCAAATATAAAGCTCTACAGTCCGCAATCAACCGATTACAAAAGAACAAATCCGGAAAATGAAAATGTATATATCAAAGAAAAAGGTACAAACTAAATTACAAAACACTAGCGTCTCGACCGCGGCTTCGCTCGCAAAATCACTGTCTGTCTGTCTTTCTGTCTGTCTGTCTGTCTGTCTGTCTGTCTGTCTGTCTTTTCCGCAATCAGGGCCAAACCGCTAATTTAATTGTGATAAAATACTCATATAGAGATACTTGAGGGTCCCGGGATGAACATAGGATACTTTTTTTTTCTCATATTTGTAATATTTTCGTTATATACCAATATATTAAAATAATTAATTTGACAAGGAATTTATTCCGCCATGTTAATAACAATCGTCGCTACGCATTGCTAAGCAACGGCTTGCAAAGTCTGCTGTTTTAAGAAAACGTCACTCACAGTGAGTTTGCTTAATGCATACATGGTGCGCGCCGATATAGATTTATACAAATCTCTTTATACAAATCATTAACAAAAATTAGATGATTTCTATAATTTGATATTCATCCTTATGAAAATAAATATAATAGTCACTTTTAGCATTTCATCTAGATGGAAATTATAATTTACTGTATAACATTCTAATAAATAATTAAGATGTGACTGATTCCAAATGACCTAGCCTTCGGGCGGCATAATATGAGTATGACCGACGCGAACGGGCGGATGACTTTGATGATTTTGTAAATTTTTATAGATTTTCGAATTACTATTATTTTTTATGTAATTATTTGCTGCTTATAATTAATTTATCTCAGTTCGGTTATCTATACCGATTTTATACACTTAAAATATCGTAATTTTAATCATTTGAGATTTTATTTAATATTGTTCGCAAAAATTAATAATTATTTAATATAGAAAAATGTTTAGTACGCGCGCACAGCAAACTTTAGGTTTTTTTTTCTAATATTAAGAATTTCCTTTAGTTACTTTTACTTCTTTGGTTTGTTCATTTCGGTTACTCAGATATTTTTTCTAATAATAAATCTCCACTTATTATTATTTTTTAACTTATTTTAATGATTTAGGCTTATATTTTCGCGGGCGTAGCCGCGTCCGGGCCCACTAGTATATCTATATATATAAAATCGAAAGGTCACTCACTCATCACGAAATCTCAAAAACTACAAGTGGTAGGAATCTGAATTTTTGCATAGGAGTTACTTATAGGACGTAGGTGCTCGCTAAGACGGGAATTTGCCATATTCAACTTCTAAGGGGTCGTTTTTGGGGTCGAAAGTTTGTATGAAACTTCGTTACTACAAATGGTAGGAGTCTCAAATTTTGCATAGACGTCACTGGGACGTAGTCATGGAGACAGAAATTAATAATAACATAGTTGACGCGGGTGAAACTGCGAGCGGGCCGCTAGTAAATATATATATATATATATATATATATATATTTGTAGTGTAGGTACTTATAAATACTTATTACACAACAATACCTCTTAAGAATTATTATAGATCTAAAATGTATGAAAATGGACACAACCGTCAACGTCGTCAGTTGGTTGTGGTCGGTTATTGCCTGACCAAGCCGCCCCCGAACACCGCCCGGCTCGTAAGCCAATTTGTATTGAATCTATGATGTCGCCTGAAATATTTATTACAATGATGTACTGTAAAGTACACTTTCAATATTGATAAATACCAAAGGTTTTTATTATATTCATATACGTATATATTTTTAGCTCCATACTGTATCGCTAGCAGTGAAGGTAGAGAGAACAGAGCGTCAAACGATACTACTCATTTTCCATCATTTTTTCTTACCATTCTTTTATTATATACTCATTCGCACAACATGACCAAATTGCCTCAGTTTGTTCTTCTTCATTTTTACCGTGACATCCTTGCTAGTAGCCGTTCTATGTATCCTATGAAGAGACGCCTTCTCATCAATGTAGATAAAGAGCCGTTAACTTTGCTAGAGGCACCTCCCCTCTTTACTAAACATACTTCCCAGAAATACAACTTCATTCAATTCTTCTAATATCTTAGGACGTCCTTGACATCCTTAATGCAGCTGAGAATATTGACGTATTGTAAGCGTTCAGAAAGCTCATTTTCGGCGAACTTTACGTAAAACGATCAAAATTCTTGTTTTTTTTTCAAAAATAAAAGAAAATAAAAAACCTTAGGTTTATTTCAAGTATCCCCGCAAGTATCTATAATATATGAAATTTTGTTACAATCGGTTTAGCGGTTTGGGCGTGGCGTCACAAACAGACAGTTACTTTCGCAATGTATAATATTAGTATGGATGTTTCAGGTTTTTACTTTTCTTATTTTTCACTTTTACCTGAGCTTCTCAGTACACGTTAAAAGGTTAGATTTTCTGGACATCGTATATTTGTTCAGATTAGAAATTATTTATTTGGATAAAAATTAATATAAAGGTATGGATGATGAGACATGCTCTGATTCTATTCAGCATTTCTATCTTATATTAAAACTGTAAAAAATAGTTGTATTGTCAAAACTACAGTATGTTCTCTACAGTATGTTCTTCAATTTTATAGAACATTTTTTGTTCCATCTTCAACAATTCTTCTTTTATGCATACATCGGGATATCGGGATATATATGATTGTGGGATACAGCACACAGCAAGAAAGAGAGGTAAGTGTTAAGACACTCCATTACCCATTTTCCGGTGAATTTTGGAGGCGTTGCGGTTTGAGTGGTGGAACTGAACCCTTCTCTTTGCCTGGGAATGGGAATTGGACTCACAAATAATATTCTTAAATTATTATCTTTTAAGTTTCCTAAACAGAATAAATAGGCTTTGAAGTGGCATTGTTTTTTAAAAAACAATGCCACTTATCATTTAACTTAAGTTTAATTTCTGTATCAGCAAATTCAAAATATAACAAATTAAAAATATATCAAATATACAATGTAAAAAATTGTTAACGTCATCAGTTCAATTATTTAAAAAATGCCAATTTCAATTTAATGCAAGCAAGAAATTTGATACTGTCTTCTATTAGTATAGGGTAAGCCTAACTGAATACTGTTTTAGTACATTTCTACCGATACGCCGTGCCGGTCATCCTATATACAAACAACACCACGGAGAGTGACCTACTAGGTAATTATTTTTAAAATTTTGTTTCTTATTTTATTTTTTCGTATTTTATAACGGAAAAATAATTGTGTCAATTCACTCTGTTTTAATTTTTTTATTATTTCTTAAATATGTCGATGTTTGGACGCAGAATTATCGTTACGTTCATCTTTTGAATATTTAATTAAGTATTTTAATGCATTTTTATCTTTTTAACTTATATAATAAGAAGTCATAAATTATTTAAATTCATTTAGCTTTACGCTGTATCCTTTCAGCACCATTTTCGAGGTATTGTGTGTTGACTGCCGCTAAATCCCGGGCTTTTCTTGTTACCAAAGCGAGAAAATGAAATTAATTCATTCCCGCGAGTAGGAATCGAACATAAAACTACCGCGCTTATAGTCAAAATTTGTCTAGCTTCGCCACAACGACCTTACCAATAAGTTTAATATGAATAGAGTTTTTTCAATACATTTTTCATTTAATTATAAAATGTTACATTAAAAATATTTTGTTTAAAATTGGGTTCATGACTTCATAAAATCGATTCGTTATTATTAAATTACGTTACTGTAATACTTATAATAATTATTGAAATAATAGTAATTATTAAAATATATCCTGTTCTGTTCTTGGATTATGGCGTTCCAATATTTATAGTTACATTTAAGTTTTCAAATTATGCTGCACTTTTGTTTAAATCTAGATTGTCAAGACACTCCCCGTTTCCTATTTTTCGCCGATTTCTAGAGACATAGCATTTGTGGCAGAACTCATCTCCGCTTGCCTCAACACCAGAGCGAAGAAATGAAAATATTAAATATTTCATTTGCTCGAGTGGGAATCGAACCCGGAACACGTTTACAAATACACGCTTGTCCCTGCCCCTGCGCCACGACTGGCCTCAAATGAAATCAAATAATTTTAACGAAATATTATTTTAATTTTTTTGAGTTTATTTGGTACGATATAAGAATATTATTTTCACAAACCTTGATTGTTTTAACTCCCAATATTTATGACAAAAAAGAATTTATTAGTATTACCATTTTTGGCCAAATAACAAAACTGTGCTACACATATCTTCTCCCAGAGCAGGGAAGGCAAAAGGAACCTAGTGTTAAGACAGACCGTTTCTAATTTTAGAAAAAAAATCGTGTTAAATGGTGGAACTCAACGCCGCGCTTCTGGTAAAACCAGAGTGGGGCAATAAAAACAAATAATTCCCTAACATGGGGATCGAACACATATTTATCGCTTTTACAATATTCGTCGTCCCACTGCACCACATCAGCTACGACACAATTGGGTTATTGCAAATAATATCTAAATTATATTATATTTTAAAACTTTATCCATACCTATATTATAAATTCGAAAGTAACTCTGTCTGTCTGTCTGTCTGTCTTTTACGCAATCAGGGCCAAACCGCTAATTTAATTGTGATAAAATACTCATATAGAGATACTTGAGGGTCTCGGGATGAACATAGGATACTTTTTTTTCCTCTGTTTGTAATATTTTCGATATATACTCATAACAACCATCACGTTGCTAAGCAACGATTTGCAAAATTTCTTGTTAGAAAACGTCACCCAAAATGAGCTTGCTTAACGCATCTCTCTATTGAAAACTGAAAATAATTTCATAAATATCTATACTAATATAATAAAGCGGAAGAGTTTGTTTGTTTGTTTGTTTGTTTGTTTGTTTGTTTGTTTGTTTGTTTGTTTGAACGCTAAGATCTCTGGATCTACTGGTCCGATTTTCATTGTTTTTGTTTTGTATGAAAGCTGCATTCTTCAGAAGTGCTATAGGCTATATAACATTACATTACACATATATACTAATATATTTTAAAATACTTTCTAATTTGACATGCAATTTATTCTGCCATGTTAATAACAACCGTCGCGTCGCTACGCAACCGTTACCGCGACATTTTGATATTCATCCTTATGAAAATAAATATAAGAGTCACTATTAACATTTTATCTAGATTGAAATTATAGTTTACTGTATAACATTCTAATAAATAATTAAGGAGATGTCACTGATTCCAAATGACCTAGCCTACGGGCGGCACAGTATGACCGACGCGAACGGGCAGATGACATTGACGGTTTTATAAATTTTCATACATTTTCGAACTATTGTAAATGTTTATGTAATTATTTGCTGTTTATAATTAATTTAAGCTACACTTTGGTTCTCTTCTTATTTTATTTGATATTGCCCGCTAAAATTATCCTGCTTAATAGAGAGAAATGTTTAGTTATTTCGTAGAGTCGATATCTATGTACGCACGCACGGAAAACTTTAGGTACTTTTTCTAATATTAAGAATATCTATCCTTTAGTTACTTTTAATCCTTTTGTTGGTTAATTTCAATAACTCAGATAATTTTTTCTAATAATGTGTATCTACTTATTATCCTTTTTGATTGTTTAAGCTTATATTTTCTTACTAATTCTATTGAAAATTGAAAATAATTTAATGAATATATTTAATAAATATTCTTATAGTTGAAGCAGGCGTAGCCGCGTCCGGGTCCGCTAGTATTTAATAAATATTCGTATAGTTCAAGCGGGCGTAGCCGCGTTCGGGTCCACTAGTAATAAATAAATGTGTTAATCAAAGAAAACAAAACAGTACAGTAGCTTTTGAAATGGTAATTTTGGTATTCCGATTTCCTTATCTGCCTTAGCCACAAGCCGCACATGTCAAAGCTTTTCGCTTTCCCGGCGTATGTACACTCAGTTCTATCAGTTTCAATTAATTAGGCGGCTGTATAGCTGTAACATCCATGTAGGGTATCTATATGTTTTTTTTCAACTTCACTCTGTATCCCGCACACATAAATCAGGGTAGGCAGAGGGAACCTAGTGTTAAGACACTACGTTCCCCACTTTTCGCCGAGTTCTTGAGGCATTGCGTGTTGAGCAGCGACACTCGACGCCGTGAAACCAGATCTTAGAAATGGAAATATACATTTAAGTCTGGTATCTATGTTATATGTATGGGACTGAATTTTAATTTCTTATTTTAATATATTATCTTAAAACAATTGTAGAGGCCAGTCGTTTCTCTGGTATCGACGTAAAACGCGGCGTTGAGTTCCACCACTCAACACGTAAAGCCTAAAAACTTCGGCAGAAAGGGGGAAATAGAGTCTCCTAACACTAGGTTAGTTGGTATATGAGGGATACAGGATGAAGCTAAAAAAACAAAATTTTAGAATAATTTTAATTTTCTAGTAGGTAGAATACCTATTAGAACTGAAAATTGAGAAGATATGTGAAGATACCTATTAGTCTCGTACGCAAAAAAATATGCTAAGAATTGATTTCTCAAAATCCTTTTTTTTATCTAATTAATGGGTGCTTAGATAAAACAAAAACCCATTGATGAGTCTTCTTAAAACCCTTTCGGCGTCGTCAATGTTTGTATACGCTACATTCTAGCTAATCGTAATTTGATATAGCAAAGTGCAAACGACTGCTTACTATTATATTAATTGTTTATACAATTGCCGAAAATACAGTCGGCTCTTACTATGTACCTAATTATAGTATTAATAGAATAAATATCTGCCTACAATGCTTGTAGCTTAATAATAAAATATTTTTAAAAATAATTATGTTCAAGAAAAAATCTATGTTATATATTTTTTTATAAATCTAAGAAACACCTTTTATCATTTTACATTATTTACAAAGCGATTACGTAAAATGCACATAAAAAACACACGAGCAAGTATGTAACTTATTTTTTGATTTTCTTAATATTAATCAGTAAATTGTAAATAAGTATACCAAGAAACACGAATTTTATTTGTTCTCCTTTAAATACTGCCAACTTTCCAATGCAAATGATCTATAGATCTTGATCTAGATATATAATATATGAATGAGAACGGCATCTTCATATCGATCTGAGAGTGTGTAGATAGTGTGCCACAAGAACTTAGCAAGCTACAAAAATATCTAAAGTTTTTTAAATTTAAAATGTAATAGTCATCCTTTTATATTCTGCATATTATAAATATTGTACTAAAATGAGAATTTAAAGTAAACAGGTATATTGACATATTAGACATACAAAATGAGAATGCGTCGACTGTCTCTCCGGCTAAGCGCAAAGCTATCGCTCGAGGCTTGCAATATTAAAATAAATGCATCTTATGAATTTTGAGTGTTCTTCAAAGGATTCAAAAGATATTGAAAATTCATTTACGTCATACTATAATACTTATACATTTAAATTAGAACTTATTTATATTAAAGGTAAGATTTTCTTATATTTTCCATATTTATTTATAAAATTTAATATTGCGGTACTAAAGCTTTAACAAAATAATACATTTTTCTCATAACAATAGAGCAGAATGAACTCTTGCATTTTAATCGACATCCGCTCGATCGTCGAACCAATTCTCTATTTGATTTAATGTTTAATACTGTGGAAGCAAAGCGCCAATCAATATCTGTTTGCAATACTAGCAATGAATACCTTTACCTACGACCTTTCGGTAAAGAACTGAAGGCGTAGAAAACGAACATATCAAAGATTTTTTACGAGATATTTAATTATTTTCCTAACTTTTATAATTTTCATTTTTTTCCAGCTTCATGTTCCTCACTCTCCGCATATATTATTTGAGTGAAAAAGCCTGTAGATACGTAATGTAATCTTGTATATTTTATTGTTTAGCGAATTCATGTATTACTACTTAGTCTCAACTTAGTTTTTCAATTTGGAGGTATTACATCTATGTTCATAATAAATTCTCAAATGAATATAAAATAAATATAAAATTCCACATGCAAATTATATTTACATAAGGAGAAATAACCTTTAAAATATTAATATATGGTACATTTCCAGTATAATAATAATAATACATGAATGCTTTAGGTTCCCTCTGGTAACATATATATGTTAAATGTAATCAAAAGAGTTTTGTAATAAAAACTTTATGCAGGTAACGCCGCCATAGCACCTATAAATAATCTTTCATACCCTTATTGGCATGTAAAGTGCAGGATTCCTTTTCCTAGTTAATCCTTATAGCAGAATGACACGTACTATTTTTTAAATAGAGCATGTAGTAATTGATTATTGACATCAATACCCTGGATGGGGGTGCCATCCAGAGTATAAAAGCCATCGCATCCTTGCATTGTTGCAACGCGTCTTTCTCTGAGGTAAGATGTCCCATGCAAACCTCCCTGTATTATACCATAAAAGAGATTGATTCATAATATTTACCGTATATTAAAATCCTATTTTAAATATATTTTTGTCGTCGTGGCTTGGGGTTGTTGGGTTGTGGATTCGATCCCCACTCGAGGAAGTGAAATATTTATTTACGTTCATATTTCCATTTCTTTACTCTGGTGTCGAGACAAAGCGTGGCGTTAAGTTCTGCCAGTCAACAAGCAATGCCTCCAGAATTCGGCGGAAAGTGGGGAACGGAGTGACTTAACACTAGATCTCTGCCTCTGCCTACCCTGTTGTGTGCGGGATACAGCGTGAAGCGTTTTAAATCTCAATTTATACTCCATTCCTTATAGTGTGTGCTTTATATAAAAAAAGTGTATTTTTTGGTGAACACTATTGTTGAGGTGAAATTTAAATTTGTTATAAAAATTGCTAAACTATTTCGGCAGGTGCGAAATAATTAAAACATCGATCGTTCTTTTCTGTTAGAGTTTTGTTCCAAATATTCTATATATATTTCATATTGTCAGACAACTTTGCGTCTGACAACATGACGGGCCGTGTATTTGTTTTATCATTGTACCGGATGAATTCATTATGGCTGTAGTTTTATATCAAAAAAACAGCCAAGTGCGAGTCGGAATCGTGTACGATGGGTTCCGTACTTTTTTTAAAACAAATGGCATAAATATTTTTTGTTGTAGTACTGTTTCTCAATATATATAATATATAATATAATATATAATATAATATATAATATATAATATATTATAGAGTCGTATATATAGCGGTGACAAGCGACAACTATCACGATTCGTGAGATACAGCCTGGTCACAGACGGATAGGCAGACATACAAAGGAGTGTAATAGGGTCCCGTTTTAATTTAGATCTTTACTATAAAAATATTTTTTGCTATTAATTGAAAAATTATAAGCTTTTGTCGTAAAGTACAAGTTTCTAAAAGTAAGGTAAATTAAAAATATCTTTAAGTACTGTAGGTTAGAAAAAAATTACTTGTTTTTAGATAACGTGCCTTTGGGAATGTGCCTTTTTCTTTTCAAAGCGTGGAATAATATTTTAAAAATGTTAAAGTATAACTACTTTACTGCCCTGCTGTGTGCGGGATATGCGCGTGAAACTGATATATTTTTTTTACATTACATATATGGGTCATAATCAGAAAAGTGGACATTTTCGAATTCGTAACGTAACTGATAAGTAACAACACTGATAATCTTTGTTACGAAACTGATGTCATAAGGCATTATACACAACAAAATAAGAATATTATATCAATAAAACCATTGTTGTTTTTATTTAATGAGACACAAATTAAAATTTTAAAGATTCAATCGTTGATTTAACAGATTAAAAATGTAAGAAAACAACAAAGTGACAATATTAACAATATAATAATGCTAGTTCGTAACGTAATAAACTTATATTTCTAAAGATCACAAAGTTAATGATAAAATTAAATCCACTTTAAAATATATCAAAATTTGAGTTGTTATCACTGGAATTAAGTTTAATTCTTTGTAAGTGTTTATTCCGCATATCTTCATATTTAATAGGATTGGTCTGTTTAAGACGTTCTCTATATATTTTATGTGTTTCAGCATTTGACATAGGAGCCATGACGCTTATTG
>HE669241.1:0-18200 GCA_000313835.2 Heliconius melpomene melpomene | reverse complement strand
AATAATTACAAAATCACAACTAATTTAAGGAAGAATAAAAAATGTTTTAAGTAAATCGGTTAAGCCGTTTCTGAGATAAGCGTGCACAAACACATTAGACAAACAAGCAAACAGGCAAAAAACTTAAAAATCATTATTTTAGTTACTTTACGTCATCAAAAGTCACCAATTATTTTTCATATGCGCTGGCATATGAAAAAATTAATTGGTTTTAAAAAAAATAATTTTTTTATATACATATCTTCCGATGGTAACGTAATTGTGAACTAGGCTTCATATTTTCTCAGTTTCGTTACGTAACGAAATGTAACAAAATTGAGAATGAAGTCTGAGAAATTCTAACCTTTTTAAATATTTGCTCATAAGCCACGTGTTGCATGTGCAAGCACTGAAGTTCTTTTTTGAGATTTTGTAAAAAGAAGCAAATAACATAAACAAGAAAACGAAATTATAGAATACTTACCAAAATAAAAGCCGTTTATAACCCTGAGATGTAATTTCACGCATTCCCTCTAAAACATTTGAACCCCTCTACTGCTGCGAGTACATTACTGGTTGTAGCTACGACAGTATTGACTTTTAGAATAATGGTGCCACAATAAAAATTAATATTAAATACCATTCAAAATAATTGCGTTCATATTTTAATTGTACGTTACTAGCCCTGAGTAACAAAAAAACAATATTTTGGGACAAATTTACTTAATTCATATATATTATTTATTAAATAATGTATCAATAAAAGTAATTCTATTTAATATTATGCATAAAGTAAAGTAATATAAACATACCTGAAATCAAATAAAACCATAAATATTCGTAACAAATCAATTTTTTAAAAAGTAAAGTGGTGAATGGGACACGAAAAATTGTATGGAAGCATTTAGAAAAGTTTTTTGCAACTAACAAAAATTACTATTATTACATAATACATTTAAAATATTACGAAAATCTTTAAGTTAATAAGTAAATTTATCTTAAATGGCAAAATATTTAAATTATCTTTAAAATTGTATTTTTAAAACGCATTCAAAGTAGAGGGACAAGAAAAGACACAAAATGTACACTTTTTCTGATTATGACCCATATATATTTTTTAAATTTTCCGTCTTTGATTTGGACAAAGTACGGGCTGCTCCACCACTGAACACGAAATTGTTAGTACCAAAAAAACGGTATGAAATACTAATTTAGTACATTTTTATCATTATCACGTAGAGCGTCAAGAGACAGACCACCATTGTCTCGATCTGCATTTTAAATTTAAAATTTTCTGTTTTAGCACAAGAAATATTTTCTGCAATCCGCACTGACAAGTATAATTTTAATAACTTTACCTGTTTTGCTCTGAGGTCCACTCCCACTAGCATCTATGCAATCTTTATTTAAATATTTAATTACCTAAATTTTTAATGTCACATATTTATTTATTTATCAAATTACATACATATAACACAATACATGAGTCACATATCGCTGACGTTGGTTAAAATCATTAACAACCTATGAGGCAATTGCTACCTAAGGCCCGTGAGGTCTATTTGACCCCTTCTAGTCGTGGGCTACGGAAACGCAAGTTAGTAAGACGTCGCGAAGAAACGAACGTCGTCACTAGCTTTACCATTAGCTATGACGTCACGAAATTGTTATTTTATTGCATTGCTGAAACTTTAGTTTTCAATTGTCTTTATAATGATAATATTATTAGACCACGGAAGTGATACAGATTTGTAAATAACTAGTCGCATAGTTCAAGCGGGCGAAGCCGCAGCGGGACGCTGGTTATTTATATATGTAAAATCATATCAATATGCTTTTAGCTTCATGCTATATTCCGCATGTAGCAACATCTCGCATGGAGAGGGAGAACACTCCGCCAAATTCTTGGGACATCGTGTTCAGTGGTTTAGCCTCGCTCGTCACGAGAGTGAAGTAATGGAAATATTAAATATTCCAGTACCTCAAGTGGGAATCAAACCCACAATCTGTCGTGATATAGTCACACGCTTGTGCCCGAGTGCCACAACTGGCCTCGATCAGTTATATGAGACATATATGTCCAGTTCTAGTAAACATTTTACTTTCTTTTTTCACACTCTATTGTACTAACTTGCATTTTGTAGCGACAGCGCTTGTGAAATTCGTCTAGTGATTTGCATATTTCAAAAATACGGCCCATTCAATATAACAATGCCGTGTTTTACAACCTTAGCTATTATTACTAATATTAGCACATTTCCGAGATTAAAATGCATGTATTTGCCAACGTTATATCTCATTTTTTAGTTTAGCTTTATGAAATTCTTGAGAATGGACTCTAAATGTCACTAGAAAAAGTAATAAAATTAAACGTGTGTTTCTGTAATTAAATGAAGTGCTTGATTAAAATAATAAAAAAAAAATTAAATAAAAATGACAATTTATAACATCATTAAGTTTAAAATAAAAAAAAACAAGCTATATACCAAAGTTGAATGAAAGATTAAGTTAAAAAAGCTAATGTTCTAAGCATTAAGCTTCAGATAGCCGCTGTTTTATAGACCAAGCTTTCATTTATAAACTTTTTATTGAAGCGAATTGCGGTCTTACTAACTCCACGCTAACAGGACAAATGAGATTCTATTACAGTGACTTTTTCATACTGAAAAATAAGTAATTTTCTAGAAGATTTTTATTTTATTGCTTATAACAGGCCAGCAGTGGCGCAGGTCGCGGCGTTAAGTTCCACCACTCAACACACAATGCTCAAATGGGGAACGGAGTGTTTTAACACTAAGTTCCCTATGCCAATCCTGCCATGTGTGATTTATAATATACTTCTTGTCCATTAAAAGAATTAAAACTAGTAAAATGTTTACCTACTTAAGGTTGAAAAACATGGCTCTATTTATTTTATATTCTATTTTCTAGTAAAAGTTTATTTTGCGACGCAAAGCACTGATTTTAAACGCATTAGAGAAAACTTTTAAATCTACACAAGCTTGTTATTTTTCAACGGAAGTTGGAATAAGTAGCTTAGGACTGTAACGCACAGTTTTCAATAAGTGCTGTTTAAAATAAAAATACTCGTATAAACATATTGCATATATTTATCCTTTAGATAAAACTTAAAGTAAAACATACACACATTTGAAGTTGAACATTCAAATAGAATATTTTTAAGAATTTTTAGATTTAACCTTTTAGAAAGACTCGCAAACGAATAAGTAAAAAGTTTCATATATTACACTGTTCTATAACTGACGCTAATGTATATGAAGGAATTGCAGCTTTATACACTAATATTGAGATCCCAACAGAAAATACTTAATATACATACAAAATACTAATAATTTTTCTACTTTTGGCACAATAGCCTATTAACGTTTAATTTAAATATCTCGAATACGAAATTGGCAAAACAAATTACATAAAAATAATTATATTTCAGAAGCACAATGAAAATCCTAATATATTTGATAACTGTGATAATTCTCGTCGGGGCGATGTCGGAAGAGAGGCCGCGAGTATACTGCGGGCGGGCGCTAGCTGAAGCAAGAATATGGTACTGTTTCGGACCGGAAATGGCGACGTACGCCAAGAGAGGCTTTCACGGTGGTAAGTTGAACGCGGACATGTTATTATAACATTTCTATATATAATAGGCACTTTTTAATAATAATATCTTGAAACTTGAAAGTGTGAAATCTTGAAAGTATCAGTTAAATGTTTTCAACTTTATGTAACTTGGTAACTTTTGTAGAAATACGAGTAGTTTGTGGTGCTTTCGTGGCGCATTAATAGAGTGCGTTATTTTAAATACGATGCTTATGAATTATTATAAATAATGTCTGAATTCTCCGGATCTGGTGAGAGAAAAGAAATTATAAATGGACAAAAAAAATGTTCTATATGTCTAATATATACAATACTCGCGTAATAGGTGGAAATTACTTGATATATGTTTTTTTAACTTCACACTGTCTTCCGCATATAGCAGTTATGTAGGAAAACTAGTGTTTTAACACTCCTTTCACCTGTTTGAACCACTGCCGAATTTTCCGTGATGCGTGATGAAGTTTATTGTTACCAAAGCCAAGAAATAAAAATAAGTCATTCTCCCGGGTAAGGATCGATGTATTTCTAGGGAGTGCCCTAGAAATACAAGGCAAACAAAGTGGGCGAATAAAGAATAGGATGTAATACCGACACTTTGTACTGAGCTCCTTACATCGTTATTTAATGTAAATAAATATGTCGAAATAATGTGTATTTTGTGTGTAACAAAATCAATAAAGTCGTATCTCGGTTTTTTTTTATTCAATTGAATTTCTAATCTAAAATTGCTGTTTTCAATTTTAATTGAATTCACCAAGGACCTAAAATACTTAAGTGAATTATTGTCGAAAAGAACAAAATAGAGGGAAGTGAAATATTTTAATTTTTGAAAGGCCGTTTTGACATGGTTTTAGATAGATAGGATAGGTATCAGATCAGATTTGATTTGTAGAAAAAATGAAAAGCGGAGTGACTTGGCACTAGGCTTTCTCTGCTTTCCATAATTTGTGCGTTATTCAACGTGAAGTTATTTTTAATACAAAAAGCAAAATATTTTACTAAGTAGATATTAAAAACAACTAAAGTATAAATTTAAAAACTTCTCGTAAAAATGTAAAAGTACCAATACCATTTTAAACTTGAAATTTGTAAATTGACTTCCTTATAAAGTGATGGTTTTCAGTAAGAAAGTAATGGAAGTATGTAATATAAATTGTATTTACTTCCAAAACTTTACAAAGGTGGATATTACCTCAATAGGAAATCTCTTTTTTAGAGTTCCGTAAAACGTATTTATAGTTATTTCTTTGAAAAAAATCATAACAAACTTATATTAGTAGTTCATTTCATACAAAATGACTGCGAACTTAAGTTTGTCAATTTTACTCGCCGCTTAATCAAACCTACAGGATATTTCCCATAGACCTACAATAATGAAATTTGGCAACAAGTTAGAATTTACAGTATAAATAAAGAAAAATTCTGGAAAATGGAAATTTATTTTTATATAAAAGATTAGTGTCCTCCGCACGGCTTCGCCCGCTTAAACTATACAAATATTTCAAGGTAAATTCTAGAATAAAGTAGCCTGTATGTTGGCCCCTTCCAATTAGATTTTTTTAACCCTAAGTGATTCACGCTTGACCGGTTTTTTTATAGCATTATAAAAAAAAGCTTTTAAAAAAGAATAGACTAGAATTGACAAAAGATAGGCACACTAGATTTGTAAGATATTTTCCATTTTTGATAAACAATTTGATTTTTTCTGTTTCTGGTTATAGCTTATACTTTTTAGTTAAAAATATAAATATATTTTGATCCCTTTATTTACATTTACATCCGGTATGTTTTGTTCTAATGAAATGATTTAAATTATTTCCAGCAAAGGCTCTTCGCAAGAAGCCAGTTTGGCCGTGGATGTCTAACCGGGTTCCCAAGAGGGATAATGGCCTCGTGGACGAATGTTGCCAGACGCCTTGCTATATTCACCAGTTGATGGCCTACTGTTAAATACAATAAATACAAATAATTGAGAAAAGTAATATTTTGTTTTTTTTTTTATTTCAATTATTCATTTTTTTTTAGTAAGGCAATTAGATACGGAAGTAAATGTTTATACTTATTGATGGTCGTGGGTATTTGGTATAATGGTAGTGGGTGATAATTCTGATGATAATGAGAATAGAAAGTTATTTTCTCCCCTTATATGGTATTTTTTATAAACAATCACCAATGAACACAAATAAAATTATATAATTAATTCTGTGGTTGTCCAAAATTCCTGTAAATAGTTAATAAATGTAATTTTTCAGTTAAATTCCACATGGAATTCTGAAATTCTTCTAACTCGATATATTCGATAACAAAAATAAAAGAAAGTACCATCATATTTTCCATTTCTAAAAAAAGCTATAATATTCGATATGCATCGCAAAAATATTGGTACCCGTTGATACGAAAATAATATTTATTTATTGAAGTTCTATTTTACGAATCCCTTTTTTTTGCACAAGTGTGTCTGCAACGCGATGGTTGTGGGTTCGATCCCCACTCGAAGAAAGAAATATTTATTTACGTTTTATTTCCATTTCTTCCCACTGGTATCGAGGCGAAGCGTGGCTTTGAGTTCTGCCACTCAACACGCAATGCCTCCAGAATTCGGCAGAAAGTTCCCTCGTAGGTTCCCTCTGCCTACCCTGCTATGTGCGGGATACAGCGTGAAGATGATATATATATTTTTTCATCATGTAGAGTTACAAACTATAAAATTGTCATATATTTAACATAAGAGAAGCCATCGGGGTGCAGTAGGGACATAAGAGCTTTTTATGTTCCACTTCTAGTAAGACAAATTTCGATTGAGTTCTGCACTCAATTCACAATGTCATGAATTCAAACAGGAAACGGAGAGCGGAGTGTTCAAATGCTCCACTTTCTCTGCCCGACCTGATACATCCAAATATCACGTTTCATCGCATCATAAATCTTGGAGCTGTAATAAAAGAGAAATATTGACTTATTGCCGTACTTATATTTCTTAGAATATTGCTTTTATATAAGTAACGTATAAAACTACTGTAAACACCCATATGCTTGTAAACTTTCGTTTCACTTCATATACGATTATCGTCGTTAGTTCTAACTTCTTGAGGGTCGTTATGAAAGAAAATTGTGTTGCTAGAATTTTAAAGATTCCACAGAAAGCTCATTTGTCACAGTTAGAAGCAATACTAATTAGTCTTGTTAAATAAGTATTGCACGTCGTTTTTCTTTCGTTTTTAATTACTGTATTATTAGTAGATGCTTCTAAATAAGTAAAGTTTACGAGAAAAATTGTACAAATACATTAAAATGTTTAGTGTAAGTTGAATAAAGTATATGAAAGGATAAATAAATATAAGGCCGATTGTAAACGCGACGGGTGTGGGTTCGATTACCACTCGGCGTAATGAGCTATTTAATTCTGTCTCCAAGAGAATGTAAGTAGGTATAAACGAGACGTTGAAGTCTGTGACTCAACATCGAGTGGAACACGAAGTACCAACTCTTTAATCAAATTGTTTTTGCGTATCCCACGAGTTCAATAATTTGTAAAAAAAAAACAAATAGCTTTTTTAGCTTCAAGTTTTATCCTTAGGCCAGAGAAAGCGGAGCGAATAACACTACGGTCTCTACATACCTCTTTACCTCTGCCACTGTCATCATCCTCTTTATAAAAGCCCTCCTGAAGGTGTTCATGCTTTTTACGTAACCTTCCTAGTTAGTTATCTCTTGATTGCGAAACGACACATTCATAGAGGAATATAAATTTCTTTTAAAAGTTTTAACAAAAAAAATATGATATTGTTATACGATTTAAACGCTTTTGTAAGAAGGTCAGTTTAAAAATAAATACAAAATATTATGAAGAAAAATCTTTCTCTTTTCTTATTTATTTCATTGGTTCCAACCTAAAAAAAACTTACAACTAAGAAAGATATAAACTTAACAATACACACAATTCAACATAACAAAGTATTCAGTTTGTAAAGAATCTCGTAAATATCGGGAATTTATTTAACTTTATATATTTAAAAAAATATATAAATTAGACGAATCGTAGAAATCGATTGATTTAATAATAAGAATGGCTGTTTTAATACTATTAATTATACTTCATCAATAAGTTTAATAGACACCCACTCATTATTAATAGTATTTGAGATGGAAACAAGTTGGGGACTTATAGTAATGTTAACTCGGAGATATCATTTCAGGAAGCAAGAGAATTTGCAATCACGAACGATCTAATTTATATACCCTCGTTATAGCTTCATTTAATAACAACATTTTCGATCCAATGGAGAATGAAATCTGATATTCTGGATTGTGAGTGCAAACGAGGTGGATCGACTGTAAATTGGGATTCTGTAATTGCAGTTTACTTATTACTTTTAATAATAAAAAAATCGTAAAATGTTGTTAGTAACAATTTGTACCGTAGGAGTAGCACGCACATTTCTTCGCAATGCTCTATATATATACATTTTTTATTTTAACTTCACGCTGTATCCCGCACACAGCAGGGTAGACAGAGGAAACCTAGTGTTAAGACACTCCGTTCCCCACTTTCCGCCGAATTCTGGAGGTATTGTGCGTTGAGTGGCAGAACTCGCGCTTTGCCTAATCACCAGAGCGAAGAAATGGAAATATACTTAGGTACTATACTACCTCTGCCTACTGAAGAAATGAAGCAGATTTACATTAAAGACCCAATAAGCTGTGAAAGGCTTGACACTTTGGCTCTGCGTAGAGATGTCTCCTCGCTGTGCGTTCTCTATCGCATTTATCATGGTGATTGTTCTGAGGAACTGTTTGACCTGTTACCTGCCGCCGTATCTTCTAACCGCACAGCACGTCACAAACTTAAATATGACTACCACCACCTGGATCGTGGTACTCCATTATTGTGTGGTTTCGTAGAAATTTCCTTCCACGCGCCACCGAACTGTGGAACGGTCTATCCGCGGCAGTGTTTCCAGGTCGGTACGATATACCCATACCTTTAAATAGCGGGTCTATTTCCACCTCATAGGCCGGCAACGCACCTGTAGCTCCTCTGGTGTTGCACGGGGTCGTGGGCGGCGGTGATCACCATCAGGTGGCCCAAACGCTCGTTTGCCTTGTCCTTTTTCCATAAAAAAAAAGAATAGTATATAATAAAAATTAACTATAAAAAGTATATTATCTAGAAGTATTGATGTAATTGTAAAACCGTGTAGGTTAACATTTGTTAAGAATCCAATGACTGTACAGGCAATGGTGGGACCCGCGGTGAGGAACTAAGATGTGTTCGATAGTGTTTTTGTTTCTCAATATAAATATTTTTAACAGATATAATGCGATTATTAAAATAGGCGTACGTTTTAATTAACTGTATAAGCATCACTGACATCCGCATTCAATTAACATAATATCTGTTATTTTAACGTGAGAATGACGAATATGATAATTATGTAAATAAATTATTTTGTATTTATTTATGAAAATTTTATAAAGAGATAAATATTGGCATCCTAGAAAATAATATAGATATTACGCGTGCAATTATTACTTTTTATTATAATTTGACGTTCGTTTGATCGTTCCATTAATATATTTTAAGCAAAATAACAACGTCAAACACATTCAATCAATAATAATACCTTGGTATATCTCGTGAAGGCCGAAAAAGAAAAACAATCTAAATATTTGGACCTAGCCCATGAGATTACCGCCATGTGGGATGTCAATGCGACTATCATTGTGCCGATAGTGGTTTCGGTTAACGGTTTAATAGCGAAAAGAAGGCAGTATTAGTTGAGACGGCACGTATTGTGCGGAGGTTCCCCTCTCTGGAGCCCTAGCCACGGATGACTTGGACCCTTGTCCCGCCCTCGGAAGAGTGTTTTTTTTATATTTTTAAATGTATTTTTTTATAATAATTTATATTTAAAAGTGTAAAATTAATTCACTAATTTAATAAAAGTATATTCAGAAATACCTTGGTATGAAAAACTGAGATGCTGAGTATTTGAGATTACTCTCTCTATGAAAAAAAAATGTAAAAAAATAACAACAAAATCATCCATTATTACATACACTAGAAAAATGAAAACCTGTCAAACGATCGGTCGTTAGTTAACCAGTCAATCAAAATTAACTGTATAAAAATCATTTTTATTAGTTCATACATAAAATATTTAACAACTATTAACTAAACACGTACTGGCTACTAAGTATATAAGCGTAAATTGCTGCTTCTATATAATATATTACACTATATATTTGCAAGCCACACTTCTAATGTTTACTTTAATTTTAAATTTTTGAACAATAATTACTTCTTATCAATTATCTCTAGAAATGATAATATGATTACAATATTTTTTTATAAAATTGTCATCAAAGTAAACAACGTTAACAAGTGAAGTCTTAATTAGTTCGATTCAAAGAAGTTCGAGAGGTACCGGATGTCCGCTCCTGCTATCGGAATCCTATTTAGCCTTAAACCTTACCTTACGAGAAAAGTTAATTAAAATTGTTATATGAACCGTAGAAATAATTATAAATCGAAATAATTAACTGCGTTTAAGTATTTTTTTTAAAAGAAAAAAAAATGAATTCTTAAATAGCACTGACCACTAGGCTCCACATCCTTTGTTTTAGTTTACTCGAATTGTTTATTTTTATGGTTTTGAGTTTATATCCTAGTGTGATCGAGCCCACCCTATGACGTTGGAGGGGAGCACTTTCCCGGCCAGGTCCTCGGGAAGCGTGGGAAGTAAAGGATATTTCTAGATTTGAAATTGTTTTACAGTGGTAGCCGGACGTCCGGTGCGATTGTCTTAGTAGTCATTAATTGTCCTTTTGTTTAATTATGAAATGAAAATTATAATTATGAGGGATCCAATTTTTTATAAGGATATAAATATATTCAATTTTTTAATTATATAAATTATTATAAATGCAATATATATTTATATAATGAGATAATCAAAAATATTTATGACATTTCTGAATTATTCTTTCATAGAGATAAAAAAATTAAATCAATTATTTATAATGAAAATAAAATACAATTTTATGAAATATTAAATTAAAATCTTAAAGTAAGGTGCCTGAGCTAATTTAATAAAAAAAAGACATTGAATAAATTCATTATTCTTAAAGTAATTTATTGTTATATAACATAGCCACATTCATAGTTGAAAAAGATAGTTTTTACAATTAGTGCCAATTAGGACCTGAGTTCGGAACGCTTTCGGAACGCCCTGTCATGTCGTAAGATTTACTTTATTATCACATTTTTACCGTGTTCTCTAAATTCGCGAGGATTTTCTGAAATGCATTCAGTGAATTCTCGCAAATTTAGAGATCCCAATTTGGCTTTTTATTATTAAAGATGTGTATTTTCAAATATAATTTCGCTTTAAAAATACGTGATGCCGCTCGCGTATGTGTGCGTTACACGAAATACAGGTATGGATAAAAATCGTGAAATGAAAAAAAAAATCCTACGTCCAAACTGTTGAGGTACCTTGATTAATATATATATATATATATATATTTAAATTGTATGTTAAATTGTATTTATTATTCCCACCCCCACCCCTTTTTAATTTCCTTTAGGTCCTATACTTTAAGGTTATCTGGAAGAGATCGCTGTTTTAGCGATAAGGTCGCCTGTTTTTCATTTCTTTTTGTATTTTATTTTTAGGTCAATGAAAATGTCAATGTCAATTAAAAATATATATATTATTATTATTACGTATAATCTACCAAGATGAATTAGCCAACTCCAGCCAGTCCAGTCGGTTAGTCGGTTAGGCTAGTATAGCTAAATATATTAAAATCTATTCTTATTTAATTAATTTATCAAGTAGGTAGGTGCACTTACAGATTTTAATTTGTTTTTCACAGTAATTATTATATTTCAAACGTTGATACAATATATTTTAAGCCATACCAAATTTTTGGCACTGTACTTATAAGACTTTATATAAATCAAATCAGACAAGACACTTCGTTCCCCACTTTCTGCCGAATATTTGGAAGCATTGCGAAAGGAGAAAATTAAAATATTAATAAATAATAATTCATTCCGTCGTTGAGTTCGGCCACTCAACACGCAGTGCCTCCAGAATGAGGCAGAAACTGGGAAACGTCGTATCTTAACACTAGGTTCCCTCTACCTGCTGTGTGCGGGATTCATCGTGAAGCTGATTATAATTCATTCCCTTGAGTGGGGATCGCGCCAACAACCGTCAGAATTCCCCATTCAGAATTCCCTATACAAATTGTAATAGAAATGGACACCTGGTGACCTGCAACACGGGTTTCGTGCCTATCACAGGCACCATCATCTTGTAGCCTCGGCCTCCCAAAGCCCGGGGACGCGGTAGAGGCCAGTAGGGCCATCCGTTATGTACGGAATACACCTTGAGTGTTTTTTTTTCTTTCTGTTCAATCCCGGAAAATGCAAAAGCCAGCTAGCTGCTACTAGACCGGTTGTATTGTTCTTATTTCTTCGTTATACATAAACTTATATTTGCTTAAGGTATATTGAATTCTTATAACTGATATAAACTAGCAAATATTTCTGTTATTGTTAAATGTATTAACAATATTTTTTTGTTATTTTGTTATTTATCGCATATGGAAAGATCTTGGTGTAAGATATTATATATAAGATATTCCATTCTCTATGTGAACCCGTGCTCTTTAGAAAAAGTCCAAGAGATGCAAGTTCGATTCTAGCTATGCTAAAAAATGTTATGATTTTTATAAAAATACTTTTTCATTCTCGGTGTAGAATAACAGTCTAAAATTGTTAAAAACCACTTTTCATTCATTTTAGTGACATGACATGTTGGGCATGTTGATTTGAAACGTTATAAAAATCAATTTTTAGGGTTCCGTAACTCTAAAGAAAAACGGATTTCCTATAGGATGATTCTGTTTGATACAATACTCAGGTTCATACTTTAGAGCATAAAAATATAATATAATGTATATACAATAAAAAGATAAGGTTGTAAATGTAATTGAAATGTTGACCTGGGAAGGTACCCTTGGTGAAACATCCGACTCACGCTTGACTGGATTTTTTATACCATAACATGAAATTCTATCAAATCCATACGCAGTTTAGTCGAGCAGGAAACAATTTTAAAAATTGAACGTAACTTTTCCATGTTACTCCCATCCTCTAAACCTGGACACACATTCAGAGGCTTAAAAAATATTGTTTTTGACATTTTTAAAGGCTTTCTGTTAACGATTTTTGAACTATTCAATCCGCTCGTAAACTAATAAATATCTATAAAACAATGAAAACTGTTAATAAAAAATAAAAAAAACAAATCAGCTTCACGCTGTATCCCGCACACAGCAGAGTAGGCAGAGGGAACCTAGTGTTAAGACACTCCGTTTCCGATTTTCTACCGAATTCTGGAGGCATTGCGTGTTCAGTGGCAGAACTTAACGCCGCGCTTTACCTCGACACCAGAGCGAAGAAATGAAAATATAAACGTAAATAAATATTTCATTTCCTCGACCGAATCCATAACCTTCGCGTTAAAGTCACACCCTTGTGCTGCTGCGCCACTACGCATTTCTCTAATAATACCTTTTTCTTTTAATTCACGTATCAAATCTATTAATAAATAATCTGAACAAAGTAGGTAAAGAAACTAACATTAAAACTCTCCGTCCTCCACTTACGACATGTTGAGTGGCAGGACTTAACGCCGCGTTTTACATTAACTAACACCTTTTATTCCTCAAATTTTTAACGCTTTGTAAAAACGCAAGTACTCACGAACAGGTGTAATTATTCGTACTCGAGACTTTTTAGTTTAAAGATGTTAGAGCATCTAATTGTGCATAGAGAACTACATGAATGCCTAAATACAGCATATAAAATTAGGTAGACCGTTTTCTAGACAGGCCCTTTAGAAACAATTAAAATACAATGAACAAAATTTTGCATATGCCGACTGAAAAGTGTTAAAACAATTTAAAAAATATAAAATTAAATCAACTTCTGTATCCCGCATTAGCACGGTAGGCAGAGGGAACCTAGCGGTAAGACACTAGATTCCTAGACTGGTGGGCTTAACGCCAGGCTTTTGTCTTAGTGTCAGGGCGAAGAAATGAAAATAATAAGAAATAATAATTCATTCCCTCGAGTGGGGATCGAACCCATAACCCATCGAAATCGAAGTGTTAAATCAAAATATATTTATTATATACATGAAGTAGGTAATATTAATGTTATATGAAAATTACTTTTATGTATTACTAGCGGCCCGCTCGCGGTTACACCCGCATGAACTATGTTATTATTAATTTCTGTCTCCATGATTACGTCATAGTGACGTCTATGCAAAATTTGAGACTCGTAACATTTGTAGTAACGAAGTTTCATACAAACTCAAAAACTACCCCTTAGAAGTCGAATATTGCGAATTCCCGTCTTAGCGATCACCTACGTCCTATAAGTAACTCCTATGCAAAATTTGAGATTCCTAGCACTTGTAGTTTCTGAGATTTCGTGATGAGTGAGTGACCTTTCGATTTTATATATATAGATGTAGGTATATAAATTAAAGACAAACGTAATTAAATACGATATGATAGTTGAATTGTTTTCATTTCCTCGATCTGGTTACAAGACGCGTTATGTCTCGAACTTTAGGACGGAGCGTCTTAAACTAGGAGGATCTCTAGTTTGTTCTGTTTATAACGGGATACATACAAAAAATGAGATAAGTAATATATAGACGCCATCGTGGCGCAGCGGCACAAGGATGTGACTGTAACGCGACGGTTGTGGGTTCGATTCCCACTCGAGGAATTGAAATTTTTTTTTACGTTCATACTTCCATTTTTTCGATCTGGTGTCGAGGCAAAGCGCGACGTTAAATTCTGCCACTCAAAACGCAATGCCTCCAGAATGGCAGAAAGTAGTGTACGGAGTGTCATAACACTAAATTCCCTCTGCCTACCTTGTAGTGTGGAGAATATAGCGTGAAGCTGATTTTTTTTAATAATTATATTATTTAGTAAACGTTTAATAGTATCTAATCAGAGTTTAAGCTATTTACCTTCGTATACACGTTCAACGTGCACATGGCACATATATATATATATATATATGTATACGAAGGTATACACTTTCAACGTGCAGGTTCAGGTTATATATATTTACCAGATCCACCACAACAAAGACAATATATCTTTGGCTAATTTTAGATAGCGTACATCAAGATCTACTATCGTAGTATTCATTTAAGATTACAAAATGCCTTTTGGCTCAGTTATGAAATGTCGGACTGGCCATTGTGGGTTATATTCTGATTAAAGGGGGTTGCTTTATTTATATTTCTGTTTCATTTTTTATTCCAAATATATTTAGCAGGGTAGGGTAAGAAAACCGTGTCGAGATTTCGTCTAATTTACTTCCCGAAAATCGAACCAGCCCTTGATATCTGTAATTTCAACTAGAAATATACACAATTCCACCATTATTTCGAATACTAAAATAAAATGCCCTTTTCTACTATATTATTAAGAACCTTCAAAATATATTCGTTCTATTTACATTTATAGGCAAACTGAGTGAAGCGTACAGTCAACACTCTTTTGTCTATTCGCTAGGGAAATAGCGTAAAGTATTTATATGGAATTCGACTGACTGATTGACATATCCACTTTGGACGTATCAAAAATATAAAAGTCTTATATAAATATACATACATATGTAATATATTGAAAATGGAGAAAATATTATGTTTTTATTTTTATCATTTTTATAGTGTTATTCCACACTTAAGAAAGAATACGTTCTCAGAAAGTGATGCTTAGTGGTCAGACCGCTTGGACGGTTTTCAAGAGGAGCGGGTTCAAATCCCGCTACATTTTGTTACGTTTTTTAAATAAATATTATATTTTTAACGAGGTACTACCGCATTTAGCATGAAAGGCATATAACCTAGTGTTAATATGATGTCATCTACATTTTTTGCCCACTCTCTGGACATATGTATGACTGAGACAATGTTCTATTGCATTTATATATTTTTTTTATTCTTAATGTATTATATGTAAATGTAATGTATGTTTAATGTAAGTTAAACAATATATTAATGCAACGTATTTTATAATTTTCTTGACCTTTTATTGATATTCAAATTGACATCAAAATTATAGTAATTTTTATGTAGTTTTTTTAGATTATTGAAAATAAAATAGGCTGTCAATGCAAAATATATATGTTTTACTAAAAATACAGATAGAAACAAAAAAATCTTATAGCTTTCTTTTTAATGACCATATAGGTGTATATCTTCGTCCTTATAAATGTTAGCCGACCTATGATATTCCACATTGAACGAGTAACTGGCAGCTTCGTTTGTTGGTAGCATCAATAACAAAGATCGAGGCACAAAGACACGAGTTGCACTTTAGGTTCTCTATTGCATGAATAAAGTGCATCTACTTGTAATGACGTCTAAGTGAATTTTAATATTCGTACAATTTTAGAATAATATTTCTTTGTGTTAATTTGTAAATTTATAGAGAATTGCGGGCCCAATACTACTCATTTATAAAATGCTCAATTAGGCAGAGAGATCCTAGTGTCAAAACACTGTGCTCTCCATTTTATAGAATATTCATTTTTAATAATTGCTAACATCTGCGCTATGGCTCTATCTTCTATTTTTTCAGCTTCACGCTGTATCCCGCACAGAGCGGGGAACACAAGAAACGTTCCCCGTCTAGTGTTAAGACATACCGTTCCGATTAAGACTTCCGTTCCCCACTTGCCGTCGAATTTTGCAGATATTGCGTGTTGAGAATTTTTAGAATTTTGCAGAGAATCAAAATATTAAATATATCGTGTCCTCGAGTGGGAATCGAACCCACAATCTATGGCATTTACAATCGCAAGCTCAAAATCTGTGAAGGACATAATTTGTTGTTTAAATATTGCATTTTAACATTTAAATTATCTGAAACAGTTCTCTTTGATCATTGCCTAGTATTCTCACTAGTTAAATGCCGGCGGGTAGTATTTCAAAATGAAAGTAACTTCTAATTTTGGCAATTTTCATGGTAATAATACTATCTATGTATATAAAATATTAGTTTTTTAACCTTTAACTATGGACGTGATTTTTTTATAACACACATATGGACGTCGGGTCTGTCAGACCAGTGTATTTATTGGTCATATTCCGTCTGTTTTTTAAAGGAAGAAGACAATTTTATGTTTTAGTTTACATGAATAGCCTCAAAACAAGCAAAATCAATATAAATAAAATCGCTTTTTATTAAAGTTTACGCATCACAACGATTTAAGTAACTTAAAGTCACAATTTCAGTCTTTGGCCACATGGGATGACTCTTAAGAAAATAATACTATAAAAAAAAGACAGATAATAAAATAAATATTTTTTTAACAAAATATAAAGTCTAACAAATAAAAAAAATAAAAAAATTACATCTTATGTTATAAAATAAAAATTTTGACAACACCTCAAGATAAGTTATTATTGAACATCGATACACAATGGCTTTCAACATTGTTGGCTAACAGGACGATTGCAGTCAACATAAGTATGTGTTGTCTTTTTATATATCTTATGGGGGCAAAGTATACATGTTTTTCAAGAACCCAAAACTAGTTTTTTAGCTTCATGTTCAATAAATGATAGATCAGATCGCGAAACGCGAGTCATTCTCAATTTTTAGAGTAGTTTAGTATACGAGACGCGTCTTTTTATTTGATAAAGTGTTATTTTCTTTATAAAATGTCGTCGTCCAATTCTTTTGATTGATGTTGATTATAAAGTACCGATATATTTGTCCCTGACGTGCTTGGTCGATCATTTTTTTCCATTTTATCATAAAAACTAAAAAAATTGAATCTTTTTTTACGTAAATAATATTTATATTACTAAAATATATGACAAACAATGCAAAATAATATATGATATATAACAATAAAAACATTTGAATACAAATAATACAATTAAAATATTAAAGTATATTTTGTAATATTATAAAAATACTAGCGACCCTCTTGCGGCTTCGCCCGCTTTAACCACTGGATTATTCATATAATGTATGTTTGCAAAGCACTTAAGATAATGTCAAAATTAATTAAGCCCATTTTCGTAGTTTCAATAAGGATTTTCCAATTGTTTTACACAGCAAGGATTTTTTAGTAGATACCGTAATTTTAAATCTGTGCTACTAATCTTTTCAAGTACTTATTAAAATATATTTAAACGACTATTTTTAAACGGAAGAAATTATAAACAAAAACCTACCTACTAATAACTACTACAAAAAATATGAAACCAAATGTATCGCGCTGAAATAATACATTCAACTCCAATTATCCAATACGTGCAAACGCAACTAAATCTTCGTTGCTATAGAGGCAGGCGGGTTTTTTTTTCGTAGCTTGTGGTTAATGCTGAAGAGGGTATTCCGTCCCTGATGAAAAGCAAGCACTATGTGGCTGCCTGTGAGGAAAATTAAATAGAATGAACTTAAAATTAATAGAATGAACCCGGGCCGCCCGCGTGGCATGCGAGCATTCTACCGCTGAACCACCGATGCGTGTACGG
>HE669240.1:128020-151434 GCA_000313835.2 Heliconius melpomene melpomene | reverse complement strand
ATGTATAGACATTTTATTTATCAAATTATTAAGTAATTAGTGGTTATTGACTCTGACCGCAAGTCATATCCGTTTTTGGTTTGAGTTATTGAAGATGTATAATGTATATCTTCACTATGTAGTGTTAAAACACTTCGTTCCCATTAAGACACTTCCATTTGCTTCTTGTCACTACGGCCATTTACACGTGAAAGTTAAAAATAGCACGAAATACTGTATAAAAACTCACGATGTATACCCCAAAAAACACTGTACGTATCCACTTTTCACTTTTAAGAGTATTTATTCTTGCAAATGTCGGATGCTAAAACCGCGTACCATTAAGTTTTCATGGCGGCACTCACGGCCAGAAATAACACACACATGTTGATTGTTTATTCTATTAATTTTAAGAAAACATTTGTCTTTTTTTTATAAATGTTTATTTTTATACATATTTTAGGTTATAAATATTTTGTGGTTATTTAAAGCGGTAGCAGGTTTGATTTTCGTGTCGTGCAAACTTTACTATTTTAATAGGTTATTATTATATGGCTTTCGTGGAGCAGTAGCACGAGTGTGTGGCTGTAGTCACGACGTTTATGGGTTCGATTCTCACTCAGAGAAATGAAATATTTAAAATTTTTGTTTATTCGCTCTGACAAAAAGAAAAGAGTAGGCAGAGGCTAAAGCTAGTGTTGACATTTCGTTCATCCCTTTCCGCCAAATTTTAAAGTCATTACGTTTTGAGTAGCAGAACTCAATGTCACGCCTCGCCACGTTACAGGAGAGCGTAAATGATAATATTAAATATTTTTTCGTCCGATTGGGAATCTGAATCCACAACCGTCGTGTTAACAATTGTGCCCTTGCCCTACAAATACCTATAATATTGAATTATGAAGATAAATAAAGTAATTTACCGAAACACATTAATAAATTCCACACCGTAGCAAAGTCTAATCGTGCCAAAGAACGCGGCGATATTACAAGCGAAACTACAACTTGCAAAGCTCCTTTGGAAATCGGAAAGTTTGTACTATTTCATACGTATGTATGTCGTACATAAAATAAACAATATATCCCATGTATGTGAACATACCCTTTATTGTGTTACCGCATATTTACTTTTGCTAGTGTTGCGGGCAACTTATGTAAATTTCACCGGAAGAAAATAACTGTCTCAACTTTAATATAAGGTAAATGAAGTTTATACAGTCGGTTGTGGGGTAGAGGAAAAAAATGTTAAGAAAGAGTGGATGAGCTCTTTTATTTAGAATAAAAACTAGGTTTGTAAAACTCTGTATGTTTTGGTTTATGAAAGAAAGTATGTGAGGATTTTTTACGAAGAATTTGGTTTTTGTTCGTTTTTTCAAAGTGTGTTCAGCAGTGTTAAGACACTCTGTTCTCTATTTTCATCATAAATTAAATTTATAACAAGAATAAACTTACGTTTGTTGTGAAAAATATAACTATCTTAAACAGCGATAAATCTATTAATAAGTTTTTCTTTTCTATATTATTAATCTATACATATAATATATTCTTATAGTACGTTAAAGATTCTATACGAGAATAATTAGGTACATGTTTCGTAAGGCTGTAACGTTCATAGTGTGCTACATACACTCGTAAGCGTTGTCAGATACTCACAGCGGGATTTCACAATCAAGTGTCTGATCCGCACAATCGCTCTCAAATTTTGAACGATTTTCCTTTACTAAAGACAAGTGAATAGCTTAACTTTATAAAGGTTGGATAAAGTTTTATAGGTTGGTTGCAGGTTCGATTCCCACTCGTGGGAATGTTATTTAAAACTATCATTCCATAACAACATATCATCGGCTTAAAGAGGAGAACGGAGTGCCTCAACACTAGATTCTCTATGAATAATTAATAATCTGTTATAACGGGAGAAACGTGAATTTTGCAATAATAAATATTTTGTTTGTGTATTCGATTTCCATTCGGCGGAATAGAATATTTAGAATTCTTATTTCCTCGCTCTGGTAACTAGGCAAAGTGTGGCGCTGGATTCCGCAATTCAATACGCAAATCCTCGAGAATTCGGCGGAAAGTAGGGAACGGAAATGTCTTAATAGGTTGGTTCCCAGGTTCCCTTTGTCTCACTGCTGTGTGCGAGAAACAGTGTGAAGTTAAAAAAATATAAATACTATACACAAATATTAAACACGTTCAAAACTATGAAATTACAGTTTTTCCTCTCAAAACTATTATACTAGTAATATTAATTTTAGTTATACAAAAAATATTGGCTTCATTTCTTCCGCAATGCGTAATAAGGTTGAGCAACAATGAACGTAATTAACATGCAATTCCCGTAATCGGACTGTGAAGTTTTTTCCCTCGAATTATGCAAATAAATTGGAAATTCGAGCGGAGACTTATTACTGAAACTTAATTTAACTTTTTTTTCTCTCTTAATATTGTATAAGAGAAATTAAAAATTTTGCTTCTTTTAAGTGCTATAAGATTTTAGTAATGGCTTGCAATTTGTTGAAAACTGATTATTATGGTGCTGAATGGATTTGAAAGGTGCTGCTATAGTATAATATTTTATGATTATTTACATATTTTAAATGTATTTGAGGCTGTCTTGGCTCAATGAGAGACTATCTAACTGTAAACGTGACGGTTGATAATTTGACCCCTACTCGTGTGTCGAGTGTAAGCGAAATGTAGCATTAAGGTCCGCTAATTAACAGCAAATTGGGCGAGCAGTGGACCTGATATGCTTTATTGTAAATAAGTTAATTTATCTACCATTAAATTGAGCACAACATGGAATCAATCAAAAATAATTTATATTATTATTAATTGCAAATAGTTATATTATTTTAAGCATAACTTTATTTTTGGAACATTGTGGGTTTATTTCTGTGGGAAAATAAAAAAATATACGTATTCATACAAATCAATTTAGTTTTTAGTATATATAGATCACACCGTAATGTTTTGCCACATCAAGGAAATAAAACTAATTATTTTCCCTAAGTGGAGATTGTCCCCACAGCATTCCCCAAATAACGTTTACAACTGAAAATTGTGAAATTATATGCTTCTGTTTTCATACTTTTACGCTTTCTTTCTAGCGGGATAACTAGAGAGAGCAGAGTTTCAAACGCTAAGTTTTCTGCTACCTCTTTCGCTTTGTCTATAGTCATCGGCCTCTTCATACATGTTCTTCGGGCAGTCCTACGGGGAGTATACTTCCTTCCTTCAGTATCAGAAACACTGTATATTTCTCCTCCCTTCGCCTCTATTACCAGTTACTTTTACTTCATTCAATTACACGCTTAATCATGTTAATATCAAATTATTTATCACCGGTTCACAAAAAAAAAACAAGTACAATCTGTTTATACCAGTACTAAAATAACATAAGATTTAAAAGCCAAACGAGGGAAAGGTCACGACGAGGCAAGAGGCCAACGGGTGATAAAAACGTTGCGGACCTTTGTCTTTATGGGTCACGTGTAGGTGTCGCAGGTCTGAGATTCAATTTGCTGGGATTTGGTTTATACGAACGTTATGTTCGAATGGTTGGAGAGATTTTTGTTGCTTATTTTGGTAATTTAAACTTATATTTGTTTTATTTTTTTAAGAATTAGTGATTATATTATGTCTTTAACGGATTCTTATTGCATTTTCCGAATAATAGCATCATTCCCTTATTTATTTGATTAATAAATTAGAATAAATAAATCGACGTGAGTCCATCCAATCCTTCATATCTGCAGGGGAACGGTGTGTATTAACACTAGGTTCCCAGGTTCCCTCTACCCACCCAATTACTCCTATTTCATCATCACAAATCACTTACCTTACTTTTACTCAAGTAATATAATGTGCAAACACAGAAACTACCAGTGATATTAAGCTGACTACACACCCGCGTTAATCCGATCCGGCTGTAACTTGTTTCCTCCCGCCGCGAAAAGTTGAGCCATCCGCCGCCCTCTTGATATTAAACCGGTTTAGGGCGGTTTATACTGGCTTTATTATATTAGCGCGTCGGCGCTACGCTTCAGAATTCAGCGGTTTAATTATAAGGTGAGTGGTTATACTGTATTATGTACACTGTGTTTGTGTACCTGTTACTTTGGGGGGGTTTTTTTAGTGGAATATATAAATGTAGAGTCTAAGAATGTTGTTTGTATGAGCGGAGAGTGTTTTAGTGATTACGATTTATTTTTTTAAGTATTCAGGAATATGTAAGAATAAAATGTTTGGTATTTCTAACGCGCTCTGCTAAGGCTAAGCTTTCTAATATATTTTGATATTTATTTTTTTCTGCCTGGTCTAAATAGAAAATTTAATGACATAAACGCTATTCTCCACTTTATGGATATTCGTAGTGTTTTGACAGTTAATTCCATAAATATTATAATACAGATAGTGACCGTCGTACCGCAGAAGCACAAGCGCGAGCTTGAAAAATGTTATGGTTTTTAGTTCGATTCCCACTAGGGGGAATGAATTATTTTATATTTTAATTTCTTGGTGCAATGCGTGGCGTTCAGTTTCGGACCTCAACACTCAATACTTCAAGGCTTCGCCAGTGGCGAACGGAGTGTCTTAACTGATATATGTATATGTGAAGTTAATATCAAAAATAATAATAATAATATAAAAATATAAAAATCTTACCACATGTAATTGTATCCTAAGTTGGATATAATAACAGATTTGCTTAGTAACCTATAGGTGTGTCGTGTGCTTACATCGTCAATTAACCCTGTTAAATCCTCCCTCAAATGTAAATCAAGTTAAGAATTAACCTCTTGTAATAAACTTTTGGTCGGCGTTTCAAAGCTATTACTAACTTTTACTACTCTCGCTCTCTTATATCGCTTTAATTTTATATTTTATTGCTTGTGAAATATTTAATGTGTCTTTACAATTTGGAAAGGTAACATCCAATTTTATATTTTTTTTACCTTTAGTAGTTGACTTGTATATTTAAAGGTATCTAGATTATAATGAATCCTAAAATCATTGCCTTATATGTTAACCTATAACCTACAAAATTTAAAAAACTCTTAATTTATATTTATTTTTAATTTTAGATGTTTTTTTATTATTTTAAAGTACTAAGTAAAGTATAATATAAATTTTATATATAAATTCCACTTTCTGTAGAGTCAATGTGGCTAAGCTCATATAAATATATGTATATTGTATATTAATATACAAATTTATTTCCATACACTTTGAGACACAATGAGTTGAGTATAAACTTCGCCCTTAAATTTAGTTATGCAATATATTTAGAAGAGCAAAACTGAAAACCCTCTGTAATCTCGAACAGCAGTTTCGCAAGTTGGCGACCACTTATCAAATTGTCCAAGATGGAAACTTGTTTGGAAAGCTTATAATGTAGTAGAGATATGAGAATGTATCTACTATATTATCATTTTAGTTTTACCTTAAAAGTTCAATATATGACTGCTGCACCAAAGGTCATACAGTCGAGTTGGAGCAAGTGTTTTAAGTTTGATTTTTTGCTTTTTTTGATTGTAATACAATTCTTAATTATTTTGGTCAGTTCGTCACCGGTAAATATAAATATGCAGTTTTTTATACTATACACTTATTTTTAAATAATTTAATAATGATTTTTTAATTTTGTAAACAATTTTAAAGCAATAATTAATAAACAAAATACGGTAACAAAGTACAAAGTTTAGGAAAAATTAAATTGAAAACAGTATATCGAAGCTATACAAACACGAGTCCCCATTGAGCATTGAGTTTTATTCATCGGAACTTTCATTGTACCAAGAATAGGTGTATGCCGTATTCCAATAGAGAAGTAGAATTTTATAACGAAAATATCAATAGTTTTATTACTTCCATTGAAACTGTAAACAAGGTAAAATTTTATTATTATTCCGTCTCTTAACGACTTATTTTTCTTGTTTCAGGTACTTTACAAATTCCGGGCTACGTGGCCTCTTGTGTATTGAAATGTCAATATTGATTCGTTAAGAGTTAGTATGTAGAGGTATACACTTATATGGCTCAATTGGGTACAGCTTGACTAAATTAATGGCTTTGGTTAAAATTCTACTCGATTTTGATTTTGTTTTAGGCAGAAAAGAATCTAGTGTGAAAGTATTCCTATTTTCACTTTCTGTCCCATTTTCACAGTGAAATCTAATGCCTGCTTGGTCACCAGAGCACAGAAATGAAAATAGTTTGAATACAATCAATACCTCATTGGGATTCGAATCAACAAACTTCTACAGTTAACTTCATTTCTTTTAATTTAATTTAGGATATTAACGAAATTGCGTTCAGCAAGAATTTATATGAAAAGTTACATCAGTATCTGGCACGAGACTTTAGTTCCAGATTATATAAATTAAATTAAACGTATCTCGTACATCGTGGATTCTTATTAAGCTTCAACATTTTGATTACCAATTATTGATCTAATTAATTAGTTGGGTATATTGCCTATGTTATATTAGACTGGAACTAATATGACATGTGGTATATGTACGTAATATCAGATATTGTTAGTACTATTTTATATGAAGAAATTTTGATAAACAGGCAGAGAGAATGTTATTTCTAAATTAATTACCAACTTAGAGACTGAGGTAGAGTTGGTCGTACCGTTAAAAAAAGGTAATTTTAATGTATTTTTTTTCTATTATATAAAAATAAATATATCTCGAGATAAATGATCTTGACGGACAGACAGACGGATTACAAAGTGATCTTATAATTCTGTTCCGTTTTTTTAAAATACGGAACCCTAAATATTATTACGATAGTGACATCGTTGTCCTGCAGAGAGTTTTATTTTTGTTAATCTTGAGTGAAGTCAAGAAATTTATTTCTTTTACATTTTTACACAGTAGAAATTTTCAAACGCACAAACAAAAGAAAAGCACAAATATAAAGCTCTCGCTATCCATATTATCTCATTTGAGCGAACGACCTCTCTAATGTGGCCCATTACGGAAACTAATGTAAATGTGTTTGTACACCATTTGTTCTACCGGCCGTTTTGTTCCTGCCTTCAATGCTGAACGGCGCACGTTATTAGGCTAAATTCTGTTAAGTGTGTGATAAATGTACTCGCTCGTGTACTGTAAATGCTGGAAATGAATGGATAGATCCTTTTGTGGTTCCCAAAAGTGAAATATGAGGAGTTTGAAGATGATATCTTCATATCATGGCGTGATTGAACGTCTTAGTGTTAAAGCAATATATTCATTCCCATATTCATACATTTGACAAATTAAGTAAATGCAATCAGTAAGCAATAGTTGTGGGTGCATCCCAGTATCAGCTTGAACCATTTGATCGCATTACAACGTAGAGCCGTTCGAATCGTTGGGGACTCAATGATCTGTGAAAGTCTTGACACTTTGGCTTTGCGTAGAGATTTCTTCTCGCTGTGCGTACTCTACCTCATTTATGATGGAGAGTGTTCTGGGGAGCTGTTTGACCTGTTACCTATCACTGAATTTTCTAACCCTACAGTACGTCACAATCTCAAGTGCCATCCACACCATGTGGATATATGAGACTCCACTACTTTTCCATAAAAAAAAACATAAAAAAACCATGATATATTATTTGAAAAACGTAGTGTACTATTAATAGATAGACATTTGAATCTTGTATAAACATAACTATTACTATAATAGACACCTTCCTATCAAATGCATTAAAAAAATAAGATATACCTATATAATTTTAAATTTTCTATAATAATTTAAAATCGATGGATACACCCATTCATATCAAAAGCAATTAAGACACCAACTCGCATACAAACAAAAGAAGGTAATCGCTGGTACAAAGCTCGGCTTACAGTTATTTATCCGAGTTCGGAACAAAGTTTCTAACAAAAAAAACGGTGACAAGTAAGATCCGTTTTTATATCCGCCACGTAACTTAGCTCTTAAATATGACGGCTGAGTTGCGACTTTACAACTTTCCCAGTGAGATGAGAGGCAATGGAAAGTTTCCATTTTGCCAGTCAAATTATATTTTCAGTCACGTTCTGATGCTGTTTTTAACCTAATAAACTGGATTTGGTTTTAAAAATGATTAATTCGATACGTCGATGGTTATGGGTTCATGAATGTTAAATTTTATAATGTACTATTTATATATTGGGCAGTGTATTCTGTTTCTTTGCTATTTGAAGCAGTTTAGATATATTTGTTTGTGAAACTAAATTTAAAGAAAAAAATTGTACGTCCTGGTGGTCAAACTGCGAAGGGCTAACTAATTTAAGCTGTTATACACTTTTAAATACAACAGTCAAATATTTATTTTATTTTTTTTTTCTCAATTTTGCCTTGATATCAGAACGAAGCAGTAAAAATATTAATTAAAAAATAATAATTCATTCCCCCAAGTGAGGATCAAGCCCACAACTTTCGTGTTAGAGTCACACACTTGCTTCAAGTAAATTAACCTCAATTTTTATGTACGTACATAGTTTCTCTCAGAAATTGGTATTCAAAGCCGCAACCGTCACGTCCAATTTGGTTGTATCATATCACAGTTCCCTAACAAGTATCGACAATCGATGTTACCTCCAAGTGGGAAATGCGTTACGCACAAGGAGTCAACATACATACTCGTAAATCGTGACAGGGCGACGTACAAAGTAATAAATCTTACCATTCACTAATACACCGCATTCAAATGTAGCGGGGAAATTCTGTATTCAAGTTGAGATTTGGAATCCGTTTCCGTTGTTGGAATTTTGGATGATTCGTAAGAATATGATATTTATTATAGGTGGGTATTATAATTTTATATTTTTTTCTCTGTTTAGCTTTTTTAATAAAAAAACATGTCAGTCAATGTTCATAATTAAAAAACTTGGCTTCACGCTGTATTCCTAGAGGGGTAGTCAGAGATAACGGAGCGCCAAACACAACGGTCTCTGCATACCTCTTTCACCTCGTCCATTCTCATCAACCTCTCCATAATTGGCATATGTCTGCATTTTTTTGTTATTGAACTTACACGATATATTCCTGTAGCGTGAATTCTAATATACAATTTCTAGATTTGACACTTATTTTACAACGCAAAAGAGAAAATAAATATATTCCATATTTTTACTAGTAAAAAGTAAACAAAAATGAAGGAACTACAATGGGAACTAACCGAGACCTTTCACCTCAAAAGCTATATGTAACGAATGGCCGGATTTATTTCACGATTCCAAAACAGATGCGATGTTTGGGGTCTTGTATTGATCAGATTATTCTTATGTTGAACATATATTTTACATAGAAATTCAGCATGTCTTGTCACAGTAGGTAAGTTATACACTTGTACTCCACAAAAGTGGGTGACTTCAAATCCTGCATATTCTTACGTTTTTTCACGCTGCCTTTCTCGCGTAGCAGGATAGGCAGAGAACTTAGGGTTAGGGTAGGAATAGGGTTCAGGATGGGATGGAGGCGATTCGCCCACATCTGGAGCGCTGGTTTTCAAGAAACTTTGGGGTCCTTACATTTAGATTGGTGCAGATACTGACAGGGCACGGTTGCTTTGGCAAATATCTGCACCAGATTGCACGTCGGGAGATGTCGCCGACGTGCCATGAGTGTAATGCACCCGTGGACTCAGCGCACCATACTTTGGTCGAGTGTCCCGCATGGGATCCACAGCGCCACGCTTTGGTGGCTGTTATAGGTGGCGACCTCTCACTACCCAGTGTGGTGGGGGCCATACTGAATAGTGAGAGGAACTGGTCTGCCATGGTCTCCTTCTGTGAATCTGTCATCGCATTGAAGGAGGCCGCGGAGCGGCTTCGTGAGTCAAGAGCGAACGCAGACCCGCTCCGACGTCAGAGGACAGGTGGCAGGAGGAGACAGTACCTGCAGCTCCAACTACCCTAGACATCCTAGGAGGAAGTACATCAGGCATCGAGGTTGCGGGTGCTTTGGAAGGAACCCTTAGGCATCCCAAAGGCGATGGTGGCGCGCAATAGGCGGGCCTACCACCGAGGCGTCGTAGTAGCATACGCGAGTGATCCTGCGGCGTCTCAATTTAGGTGGAGAGGTTTCCGCTGGGTTTTAGTGGGTAGTATCGTATTGCCACGATGAGTCCCACAGTACCATCCGCCCGCAGAACATATTTGTCCTGCGGACGGATGGTCTGCGTAAAAGCATTTCCCAGCGTCAAAAAAAAAAAAGGAATAAGGGTTCAGATACTGTCACATTTACTATAAAAATAATTACATAAATTTATCATTGAGATAACAATATATTAGTACAACATTTTATATGCTGATTGATATATTTTATATCAATCACAACAACTTTTCAAATTTTTTATAACAATTTTTTTGTAGTATTTTTTTTTTAATTTTTCATGTTTATAAAGATAAACTTTTAAATTGATGCTTTACTCCTTGTATTATCTGTTTTCAAAACATGGAATTATAATAACAATGTGAAATATATAAGTTTCCATGTTTGTTTTTTTAATCACATTTCGGTATATACACTGTCTGGAGATGACATATTGGTTCCAAGATTAATAATTAACGTAAAGTTCACTTGAATAACAAATTACTGCACCAAATTAAAACACTGAACTATGAAGTGGACGTTTAATAAAGCGGTTCTATTCTTTTCTTTTAATTCGCCTCAACAAAAGATATCTTGACACTTGGAAGTATTGTTTTAATATAACTTATAAAGTGGCTGTCACAGGTGCTCTCAGGAAAAACTTAATCAAGATGTCCTTTCGTATAATGGATATTCCATTTAGCTGCCCTGATGTAATAAAGTTAATAAATTCAAAACGAGTCAACGTTGATCTAAGTGAGGGAGCTAAAGATTAAGCTCCAAAGAAAGATAAAACTTCTAGGAAGCAGTTATATGAAATTAAAATAATTTCAGATAACTAACTGCTTCCTAATTATATCCGCTTCAGAATTATGTAAAATGGTTAAAAAAAACTTTACATAAACGTAAATGAAATAGACATGGACAATGTATTTCCTTTTTGTTGTTTTACAAATTGTTATAGTTCAATATTAATTTCTGAAATGTTCGTATATTTATTTGTATAGCTATATACACCAAGCAAAAGAAAATCTGAAAAAAAATCACAAACATCAACTGAAACTATAAGTGAATTTCAAAAATTCAGAATGTCAGTCAAAGGAAAAGCTCCACAAAGCTCGAATTTATCACCCATCCAATTAATTAACCAAAAACAACAAAACAAAACTCGGTGGAACTTTGCGAAAGTTTTGACAATTTCGCGATACATTTCCTTTCCATACTTCAGCGTTTCAGCACTTCATAATCGAATCTCACAACTCACCTCCGAAATATAGTTTGGGAACTTGTGCTATTTTCTGTTTGTTACTCCATTAAATCAAAGTTATACGAGTTGATTTTAACTGATGGGTTCCTTTGTGGCTCAGTGGTTTTGTTTGTAAATTGTTTTTTGTTTTTCTGCTAACCTTCTGCTGCCTGCTGTTTGATCCTGATGTTTTACAAAAGTATAGATACTTTCTTTACATATTAACTATTTCCTGAACTCCTCACTGCGAGTACCGTAGAGTCATAATTTATTATATTTTTTTTTCTTGTTATATATCTTCACTAGAGAACTGTAACTAATAAATATTATATATATTTGCCTTATTTAGTATAAAAATCATCGCCTAGTTAAATTCTATACTTATTCGGTACTTTACGTGGCCCTACAAACATGAATTTTGGCAAAAAGTTACAAACTACAATATAGATAAAAAAGAAAATTCTAAAAAAGAAAATATATAGGTATACCTAGACAAAATAATTACATACTTATATTTGTAAGTAATTTCAAACAAACCAAATGAAAACTTAAGTTTGTCAGCTTTATTCACCGCGTAATCAAAAAATATGGAAAATTCAATTTATATAATAGAAAAAAAACCTTTATATAATTATATTTATACTTCATTTCATATACAATGAGTCCATCTTTCCACATACACCTCCTATCCGCCAACTTTTATAAGTTGTACTACTATTTGACCTATAACTCTTTAACGGAACCCTCGACGGACGCGTCTGACTCGCGCTTGACCGGTTTTAGTATCGGCCGAATTCATTGCATATAGTCAACGTGGTGTGGTAAAAGCTAGTATGAAGTAAATACAGATATTTGTTCAAATTTGGTGCTCAATTTAAATAAAATAAAAATATTCAAGTGTAAATTGTGTTGACGGGTCATACATCTCCCCCTAGAGAACGATTTACAACGCTCTATTAGACTCCGAAACAGACTTCTTGACTCTTTTATGAGAAAGCAATTTATTTATACTAAGTACTAGAAAATTGCTTGCTTTATATTCATTTACAGTTTGTTGTTATTTAAACTGTATTATGAATAATGTAAGAGTTTAACTTTTACAGCACGTTATTCGATTAGGTTCAAACCTAACTGTTGTTGCAGAAAATTATTCTAAGGTTAGTCAGGCGACGGAAAATTCAATTTAATTTTAAATGTGTGTGTGTGCACCAAAACAAAAGCCTGACGTTGAGTTTCGCCACTCAATACTCAAGGCCTCGAAAAATTCGGCAGAAAGTAGGGAACAGAGTATCTTAACACTAGACACTCACCCAGTGTTGATCTGATTATTATTATCGATAAAGGCTACTTATTTTTGTTCTACGACACTGATTTTTCTAATATAAAAATATATAATTTCGTGGTGAATTCATAACAATTTCTCGTATGTAAAGCTTACTTTGATATATTTGTAGATAAATCTTAATCATTTATTTTCATTTCAACATCCGCCATTTTACAGACTATCGTACTGTCTTGATTTGCTGTGAATTTCAATTTCTATATGTACAAATGTAAATAAGTAACAATATATTATGTATGGGGTAAAAATAGCCTACATATTATATTTTTTTGTTCATAGCATAAAAACATTTCTTTTATAACAAAAATATCTTATCTATCGTAATCTAATTTTGCTTACAAGTAAGTACTGCAACCATACAATAGATATTTCGTAGGAACTTCCTCTCACACGCCCCACAACCATGAAATGGCCTACCTAAAGCATTGTTTCCGGGTCGATACGACACGGGTGCCTTCAAATCACATCTACCTCCACTTTGAAGGTTGGCAATGCACCTGTAGGTCGTCTGGTATTACACGGGTTGCCGGTCACATCATGTGACCTATAAGCTCGTTTGCTTTGTCTTTCCCATAAAAAAATATAATATATATAGCTAGCGCAGAGTATCGTTAACGGAATGGGCTAACACAAAATTTTCTTCACCTTCCCCAAAAAAAAAAGCGCGAGAGATGCGTTAAGATTGAAAGAATAATATTCGTCCAATCTCTTGTATGGCAAACGGCATTCATTTCTCCTCGTGAATAATATACAGCTTTGACGCGGATTCAGCAACGTCACTGCTACAAATAGACGACACAAGTTATGACCCTCTGGCCCTGTCCATTGTTTGAGCGGAGCTTTATGTCGCTTTTTATTGCGTTTTTTTTTCCAAATATTTTGGTAGAGTTTTCTTCTCGTGAGAACCGACAGGTGATAGAAATTTCCTATTTAGCCTGCAATTTGTTTTGTACTAGGTGCTATAAAGTTTAGCTTGTTATAGTAAATAATGAATTGTAAGCTTCGTTGTAACTGATTACTAGGTAATAATAGTGGGCCAAATTGGCACTTTCGTGAAATCTTATATTAAAAACCCCCAAAACAAAACTCTAAAAACAAATAAATTACTATAAAAAGCTGAGAATCTTCAAACTATTAAATATATTTTTGAATCATAGCTAGAGAAACTGTAGATTAAAGTCACATTTGAAATAAAAAAAACTAAATCAAAATCGGTTCATTCGTTTAGGTGCTACGTAGTAATAATACTGTAGTGTTTAAAATAATATTTAATATGTCTAGTCAATATAAATAGCATTACTGTGTATGAAACCTGAAAATCGGAAATGTTTTTATGTGTTTAAATCATAGGCTTTTTTTTCTGCTACACTAAAAAAGTGTTACACAAAAAATTACATAGTTTTTCCCTTTTACCTTTCGCCTCCATTAGGATTTTCGCCAGTATTGCCTTTGAAGAGCTTTCTATAATACTTTTACAAAAATTTCGTCACTACAAGGGTCACTTTTGGATATTTAAGTGGATGTTAAATTTACTTTGGACAAGGTGTGCTTAGGATTTGTTCTCTAAATAGATGTCAAATATTTTCTTGACAATTTCTTGTGAATTTTATTCTTATTTACACGACTTTTCGTACTTTCTCGGTACATTTATTAAAAAAAAACTTGTTTTGGAAAAAATATTATATGCAATCAATGAATACAATTGTACATACTTTTATAAAAATATCAGTCAATTATACAATACCTACACGTAAATATTGTTTCTCATGTAATAATCCATATAGTAATTTAAATTAAAACAACTTTCATCTTTGTAATTAAATTCTCAACGTCTTTGACATGTTGAATATTTTTTGTTTCAGCTTCATTCTTTACCCTCATAGCAGAGTTTGCAGAGATTCTCCAATTTTAAGTTTTCGCTCGTATTTCAATTCTCAACGGGGGACGGAACTCAACGCCGTTTTTAGAAAAAAAATGCTATTTCTAAAACCATTCAACCTAGCTGATATCCAATCCACAATTAGTATATTTATCTCGTTACATTTCTATCCAGATTTCAATCTTTCAATCTCCTTCCACGCTATTATAATCATCTTGTGAAGAGTTTGCAAAAGTTTGATTGTTTTTCCTATTTTGGCAAATCTGTGTTTTATTAGGATCGACTCGTCTCTGAGCATTAAACTCTTACTAGAGTAGTAAAAAACTTTTTATTCGAGGGTACGAAGTTGGAACATAATTTAGGTAAGTAGGGGTGGGCTCTTCAGGAAAAGTGCTTTAAAGCGTTGTTTGCACATGCATAATATACTATTTTTTATTCGTGCACAAAACTTTCCTCGGTTTTGGTCAGTTTAAAGAATTTATTGACACTTTTTTTTTGTTGTTATTGTTCCCAAATATGTGTTAAGATTGCGAAATTCTCAAGATGGCGTGAAGGTATCGCTGAAACTAGCATCGAATAATTAAGTCTATGGTGTCTGGAAGCACAGAAAATATCAAACTTACGAGTATAAGGCAAAACAATTAAGCATTTATGCGTCGATTTTGGTGCATTTTGTATGGTACTTCCGGTGGACCTACAGTTATAAAATTTGACAGGAACTGAGGATACTACTTTTCCATTACGAAGGTACCGTTGAAGTGGCGTACCCCAAAGTCACGTTTTCCTTGTAACCACAGCGTGGAAATGAAAAAAATATAAATTTCATTTCCACGAGTAAGCGATTAATTTCACAAATCAAAGTCATTAATATGATTAACATATTATATTAAAAAATGTATGCAAAATTTATATTATACAAATATACCATAATATCAGTAACTAATGTATTCTCTACCTCACCCATTATAAGAAATACTTCCAGGAAATCGATAGATCATCGTAAATTCCGAGTAGTGGGCTCACTCGCTTGTTTATTCACGTGGAGAAAATTATGAGCGATAGCCCCTGAAGTTTGACGGAAACGACTTTTTAATGACCCATCGACCCTAATAACATTTTTATTTTGATTAACGTACAAAATTTGTAAATTTCCTCTTAGGGGGCCCGGTTTATTAAAATGTTCTTATCTAAGTAATTTTCGTTGTCGTATTTTCGAATTTGACACTTAAGATAAAGAATATCAGTTTATTCCTCTAGTTTCTGATAATTTAGAGTAATTTCTTGCGTTGCAGCATCTAAAGCTTTAATATTTCGTTTATCTTACCGAACTAGTTATGCATCTATTTAGCGAAGTAATGCAACCGTGCAACTGTAAATGTTGACGGTGTGGGATCGATTTCCAGTCGGAGGAATTAAATATTTAATATTTTCATTTCTTCGCTCTGGTAACGAAGTAAAGCACGACCTCGAGTTTCGCCACTCAACACACAATGCCACAAGAAATTTGCAGAAACTGGAAACGGAAGAGTCTCCATGGAAAAAGTGTCTTACCCCCTAACTCCGAGGTTCCCGCTGCCCACCCTTTGTAGTAAGCGTAAGTTGAATACAGGGTGAAGCAAAAATAATTTAAAAAAAAATTAAATAATGTTAACACATTTCCATAGGGAATAGAATACACAACCAAATCGTATACCTACACGACTTTCACTAATTATAATTTATCTCTACAGTCGGAACAAAGTTATTTTCAACCCGACCTATAAAGAGGGAACCAGTAATAACCCTTCATAAAAGTGCTTTTATTATTACCAACGATTTATTTCCAATACTTGACATAGCTTCGAAGGGATACCTCGAAAATATTTCAATTAGTATTAAAAATACAGTCAAAAGGAATAAGCATGCAAATTGGTGCTCGATCAATTTGCTCTTCCTTTAGAGTTCGAATTCCAAAGCTCTCTAAGGACAGTTTCTATGGCGCTAAATAAATAACAAATATTTTGATGGCTTCATAAAATATTATTCGGTGTTACTTATATATAAGTCTCTTGGAAACGAAAGGAAAACCAATAAGCGAATATTATTAATAGATTCCTTTATTTGGCTCGAGTGAATTTTTTTATTCAATATTTGTACACGAGTGATTTATCACTATATTCCCCAATAAATAACTCCTTTCTCCACTTTTAATACATTTATATACTTATAATGTGGTTTGTATAATGGCACCCATTACTGCAATTTATCTTAAGAAAAAAGTCGAAAAAAAAACAATAATAATAAGATTTTTTTTCCTTTAACCTTAATTTGATCTAAAATTTAATAATTATTTACGTATTCAATAGGCACTTTCAGTAATATAACTCCGAAACAGGCCTCGAGCGCTCTTAATGTTTTAATGAGTTTTTTTCTACGGTATGCGTGGCCCAACCTAACGGCAGATTTACGTTACGGTGCAGACGCGACATTCCAGTAAATCTTCGAATTTTCGTTTACAACTCACAATGTGCTAGGAGGTTACGGTTAGGGCTACGGTCTTGGAATCTATTTACGTTTATTTACGTACATATTATATATAGGTAAAAATATGTAAAAACGGGATAAAAAAATGTTAAAACGGGAATAAACGAGAGTATCCATTGTACGTCTTAAAAGCCACGCAAGCAAAGTCGCGGGTGACAATTAGTAGATATATTAAAGTATATATATAATCATATATTGCTCTGTTTTTATTTTCTTATAGGTTTTTGTTTATGTTCTATTTTTTTATCAATAATTTCAAAATTACATCGAAAATCAATATATTAATATTTTTAATGGTAAATGTTATTACTTTATGTCATGTTACAATATTTGTATAATTGAAATAACGTATCCTATCCTATATCTTATAAAACAAAGTCGCTTTTCGTGTCTGTCTGTTGTTTCTAACTCTTCTTCTTCTAAACCACCCTACGGATTTTTATGCGGTTTTCACCATTAGGTCGAGTATTTTTCGTAGAAGGTTTATATATAGTTTATTATTTGTACATTCTTATGTAAATTAACTTAAATACGATAAATGTGTATAAAGTCCTACCCGTTGAAACACTTTCGCGCATGCGCTGCTTTAATGGTAAGTACTACATGAAAAAATGTACTGGAGTATTGTTCCTCTTAATAAGATCTACAAAAAAGTCCGCGATGGCATATTCGTATCTTTTAAGAGGTATCTTTTAAGGTATTAATCCTTATCCTTTAAAATACTTTATTAATTTTCTACGTTAAACGAAGATAAAATTGGCTTTTTACACTATTTTGAGATTGCGAATAGTTTTAGAGAAAAACGCATTTAATTGTTGACATATCCCGCCGTTCACACATCAACAGTATCGAGTCAAGTTTCACTTATCCCTTACTCTCAGCATATAAATAAGTATATTAGTTACGTTGGTTTAATGTAGATCAAAACTGTCTTTTACTATTTTTCATTTTAATAAGTAGTTTAGAAGTTGTTACAATATCAAAAAATCCTTGCTGCAAACGGCTCGCCTCGACGACGTTTTGCTTATACAAGCGTCCGCAGCGCCCGCCTGCCTTACACGCATTGGTGGTTCAGTGGTAGAATGCTCGCCTGCCACACGGGCGGCCCGGGTTCGATTCCCGAATATTTAATTTTCCTCACCGCAGCCACGTAGCTTGCTTTTCACCAGGGACAGAATACCCTCTTTATCATTAACCACAAGCTCGAAAAAAAAACCCGCCTGCCTCTATAGCAACGAAGATTTAGATGCGTTTGCACGTATTGGATAATTGAAGTTGAATGTATTATTTCAGCGCGATATATTTGGTTTCATATTTTTTGTAATAGTTATTAGTAGGTAGGTTTTTGTTTATAATTTCTTCCGTTTAAAAATAGTTATTTAAATATATTTAATAAATACTTGAAAAGATTAGTAGCACAGATTTAAAATTACGGTACCTACTAAAAAATCCTTGCTGTGTAAAACAATTGGAAAATCCTTATTGAAACTACGAAAATGCGGGTTGCATTAGGGTTTAATTAATTTTCACATTATCTTAAGTGCTTTGCAAACATACATTATATGAATAATCCAGTAGTAAAAGCGGGCGAAGCCGCAAGAGGGGCGCTAGTTTTAATATAATTTTCATAATTTTATTAGTATGTACCTATTAAATCATAAAAAAATATCTTTAAATCACCTTTCCTTATTATATTAGTTTTATTTATAATCACGTCGCCATTATGAAAGTTCGATACCAGTGAATTACAATGTTTAGTGCTAGGAGCTTTGCGAAATTTATTTCGTTCAATCCCGAGGCTTTGCCGCCAACTTGTTGGAAATAATTAAATTCCGCCCTTCTATTACCAATTTATTTATTGATGGAAGTTTTATTGCCTTGTTTTTTTTTGTTGGTTTGTTTGTACGTAAAGTTGTATAGGTTTTATGATATCTTTTAGAAATTCTTTTTTATTTATTACTGTAGGTTAAGCGTTTTCTCAAGTTTTTGAATTACTATAATTGTATAGTAATTTAAATATTATTTTTAGCTATTTATTTCCTTCTTTTAATATATTTAACCAGTCTGAAAAATGTTAATAAATCTTATCTTATTCTTCTAATAAATGACGTAGAATGTACAACCTATGCGAATAAATGCTCAACGATAACATAATAAAAAAAGTAAGAAAAAGTAAAGTAAAAAGTAAAAGTAAGAAATTACATTAAAAGCGACAAATATTTTATTTTCACATAAACATACCTAACCTAAATGAGAATTAATTGTGACAGACATCCCAAAACAAATGAATCAATACGGAACCTCTTAGGGTCGTTTTCATTGAAATAAGTCGATACACCAGGACGTCTTATGTAGAATGATATGTTATTTCCTATGGGAATATGGCCCCGGCCGTGACCTTAATGGGGTCACATCATAAATCAATGGAAAAATAGCTTTGTTCACGAGTCATTTACTCGCATTAGTTTAGTGAATAGCCCCCTGCTAAACTAGTGTTGGCATGTGAAAGTGCTCTCGTTGAATTGTTTGTTTTTCCTTTTTTTTAGTAAGTTAGTAAATTGGCGCCCTAATCAGTTTAAAGTCTGTCTGTTTTTATGAATCACGAAAATCTAGAAATAGACACATAAATATATCGTACCCTTTTCTTTCTTCCATCGAGGATAGCGTGTAAAAACATAAAGAAAAATCTCCACGCGTATATGTTTCTATATTATAAATCATTTTTTTATGGACACGAGCTTGTTTTTTTTATGATCTTTTGAGTTCTGATTTCTTTTCTTTCTATACAAGAAATAAATTGAGTTTAAAAATTAAATAAAAATGATAAGCATCAGTTAAAATACTGCAACAATTAATCAAGTACAAAAGTGAATGTTTATGTTTTTTTTAGCTCTTAGTAAAATATATTAATCATACACATTTTCCTTAGTTGGAATTGAACTTACACCCACTATATCATAATTCAGAATCTTCCAGCTCCACACTCTACTCCTAAGATACTTTCCATCAAATTTTCGAGACATTGTGTAGAGAGTAGAGAGTGATAATACTTAACTGTTCGCTTCACCTAACAGAGAAATAATTTAATTATATAAAAAAATTATAAATATTCCCAGTACTGGAATCGAACCCAATATTGCGTTTACAATGAGACGCTACCCCACTGCGTCACACAATAAATTTTAATAATTTAATTAAATTTACAATAGAAATTTTAAATGTCAGAACATTTTCATACAATAATATGAACTAAACAGACGTTTGCATTAAACCCCGAGACACAAAAGACAATAATAAAACATTACACAAGGTCTACGGTCTAAGGAAGCGCTAAATTTATATTCGCCGTACGTACGTACACTCCGAACTAAAAACAAAAGGCCGTTTTGTTAAGGGCTTTGCAAAATGAATAGTTAATTTCTTGAGACGTGAAGCAATGCTTTTTTTCCCTTTTCCCTCTGTCGCGTCGCCTTTGTATATATGCTGTTGAAATATCTGTATTTGTCTCATCTATTTTGATTAAATTTTGTCTTTAAAATCTAATTTTATTATTTTTTAGCTTGGTGGTTGATGTGGATTCTTTGTTGACTAATATTTTATTTCTTTTTGTTTCAGGTGGTTATAACCGGCATTAACAATCTACGATAATATAAGAAACCGACAAGTACGGTCTGATATCACGTGATTTTTTGACTTCTCTACATCTGTAATAACTATTTCTTTACACTAATGTCGTGATCGTAAGTTAACGGAAATATATAGATATTGAAAAAATCTAATGATATTACGCTCTTTCTGTTAACTTTGCGTCCATTGAATGTCATATTTAATTGGGCATATAGCCTAATTGAGAGAAATATGAATTTATCAATTCATTAATCCCACTCGATAAAATTTTGGTAATTATACAAGATTCGTATACCTTTGATTAGACTTTATATTAAGAGAAAGTAGTGAATAAAGTAGTCTATCACTAATATCTCTATTTTTTAATTATAAAATATTTTATCTCAGAAATAAAATACAGTATAATTATAAACAAAAACCATTACCATTTAATTTAACCAATCCTCATTATCGAAAAAGTAATATGAAAATTTTGATCAGCACACGCCAAGCTTTGTTATTTCCACAAAAGGAGTTGTGTTACAACAATTATGTATATTCCCATTATATCAGAAGGGGACTGGTTAGATTTCGTAGGGTGCAAATTGTACCCCGAGGGATTGACGTATATAATCAATGTAGTGAATTATAGTGGTTGAAGCGTTAGGTTAGGTTAGGGGTGGTTTTGGTCGCACGTTCGGTGCGTGGGACGTCTGGATGTCATTGTCACACTAATGGTCGTAGATTTGATTGTGTTGGTATTGATTGATTGTTTGTTTGGTTTTGTTTGTATGTATGTGCTGTAATTACATGTAAGGTAATGTGTTAAAGTTTCTGACTGTACGCGTGGTGGTTGTAGGTTCGATTACAGCTCGAAGGAAATTATTTTTAATTTTTAAAACTATATATAAATTGAAGGAATAATATTAAAATATAATACATATTACTTTTAGAACTTTATAGCTATGAAGAGTTGCTTAATGGTTTTGGTTCTCTACATATAAGAGTATAAAGCGTATTTTAAATACATTGCATTTTGAATCACAGAACCCTACAAAATTAAAAAATATAAACATCCGCTTAAGCACGCTTAGGCCCTAATGGTTCAGTTGAACAGCAACAGATTATAAACGTGATTCAATTCCCAGTCGAGGAAAGAATTATTTTTATTTCCTCGTGCAAAGCACGTTAAGTTGCATCACTTAGTAGTGTGAAGGACAAAAAATAGAGTACGTATACATCAAATTAATACATACTAATATAATAATTTATGTCTTAGAGTTAAGTCAAACAAGGCAAAAAAGTTACGAGCGACGAGTAGTTAAATATAAAATAATAAAAATTTAATATACCTAGGTGCTATGTTCAAAAGGCACTTATACTCTCCTACTGGTGCACCGCTGTAGCAGATGCGATTCATTAACGCTATTACCTACGGTTTATTGCTAGGAGCTTTATTTTCTCTTACATCATTACGTTTTTTTCCAAGCGAAGTCATTTATTTTAATAAGAAGATCTAACGACACAAACGTTTTATGTGAATGAGGTTAAATTAAATTCTATATTTTTATTAAGACTTTTAATATATACATAGATAGAACTTTTAAAGATTCTGTAAGCGTAGCAAGTTCATCTTTTGTCTATCTGTCCGTCCGTCCGTAAGTCATTACCAATTTATATTTATATATTTTTATTTTTATATTTTTTGTACAAATGTATGTGTATCTTTGGTGTAGGTTTCTGTAATTTTTATAAATTGTCAACTATTGATACTAACTAACGAACTTGTTGTTGATTTATCAACTGTCTAAAGGTAATTTTGAATCGATCTTACTATTAAATAATTGAATCATATAATTAGTATGTACATTTATCATAACTTGAGAGCAACACATACAAATTAATATTATATGTATTAGGAAATAATACAACAATGAGATTTTTGATATATAAAAGGAATTTTGATAGAAAAACGAAGACTTCCCGTGGGATTGTGGAAGAAAGTTTCTTTCCAAATACCCCTAATATGTGAAGATCGATGCCTTTACTTTTATCTGATAGGACATGATTGACGTGAATTATTGTTTTCCTCTTATTTTATGGAAATCGAATGGTTAGGAAAAAAGGAGTGTAGTATTTCTTAATACTGAATTAATTATATTGAAAGTATTGCATTATCTGCTAAAAATAATCGTATTTATTAATTCTTATTCCATATTGTCTGAGTATGTAAAAGCTAAAACAGCTAAGCTGAGAAGCCACACTCATCGATAAACACGTAGAGAAACCCAAAAATCACTGGAAACCCTAAATCTGTATATCCCAAAAAAAAAAATCCCCAAATTTCATTAGTATCGCCTCTAAAATGTAATTATCTCGAAACGAGTACCACTATATTAAAATGAAGCCGTAGAAAAACTGATTAACGTAACGTGAACCGCCCTTAGTAAGAATCACTACGAACTCTATCGAGACCGCAAAATTTCATCCCCTGAACGCTGTCTGCATCATTAGGGGTGAGAGAACTGAGTTTTAGTTACGTATATATATATTATCGATAAAATATTTTAAAAAATCATTTTGAATATTTAATATAATATTGATTTATATGAGAAATTGTTTGTGTGTTTAGAATATTTAAAAACCGGCTATGTGCTTGCCAGACTCCGGCACGTGGATGTTGGGGTTCCGTGCCAGGGTTTTATTGTATATAATTTGTTTGTTATATATATCTACAATCTTATCTCTATTAAA
>HE669240.1:114901-127920 GCA_000313835.2 Heliconius melpomene melpomene | reverse complement strand
AATATATATATATATATATATATATATATATTATTTTTAGAACTTTATAGCTATGGAGAGTTGCTTTGGGCTCTAGTGCAGTGCAGTTCGGGTGCAGTGGTTTTGGTTTCTCTACATAAAGAGTATTTTAAATTCATTGCATATTGAATTACAGAACCCTATAAAGTTTAAAGAATAAATAAGCCGCAATGGCTCAGTTGAACAGCGACAGACCATAAGCTTGATTCGATTCCCAGTCGGGGAAAGAATTATTTTTATTTCCTCATACAAAGCACGTTAAGTTGCATCACTTAGTAGTGTGAAGGCGAAAAAATAGAGTACCTATACTATACGTTAAATTAATATATACTCATATAATTATGTATGTCTTAGAGTTAAGTCAAACAAGGGGAAAAAGTTACGGGCGACGACTAGTTGAATATATAAAATAATAAAAATTTAATATACCTAGGTGCTATGTTCAAAAGGCACTTGTACTCTCCTACTGGCGCACCGCTGTAGCAGATGCGATTCATTAACGCAATTACCTACGGTTTATTGCTAGGAGCTTTATTTTCTCTTATATCATTACGTTTTTTCCCAAGCGAAGTCATTTATTTTAATAAGAAGATCTAACGACACAAACGTTTTATGTGAATGAGGTTAAATTAAATTCTATATTTTTATTAAGACTTTTAATATGTACCTATACCTTTTAAAGATTCTATAAGTGAGTTCTTGTTTGTCTATCTGTCCGTCCATATGTCATCACCAATTTATTTTTTTATTTGTATTTATATATTTTTATATTTATATATGTAATGTCGTTGTAGGTAGTTCTATAATTTTTATAAATTATCAACTGTTGATTGATACTAACGAACGAACTTGTTGTTGATTTATCAACTTTCTAAAGGTAATTTTGAATCTATCTTACTTTTAAATAATTGAACCATATATTTAATATGTACATTTATCATAGCTTGAGAACGACACATACAAATTAATATTATATGCGTAGGAAATAATACAACAATGGGAGTTTTGATATATAAAAGGAGTTTTGATAGAAAAACGAAGACTTCCCGTGGGATTGTGGAAGAAAGTTTCTTTCCAAATACCCCTAATATGTGAAGATCGATGCGTGAACTTTTATCTGATAGGACATGATTGACGTGAATTATTGTTTTCCTCTTATCTTATGGAAATCGAATGGTTAGGAAAGAAGGAGTGTTGTATTTTTTAATAGTGAATTAATTATACTGAAAGTATTGCGTTATCTGCTAAAAATAATCGTATTTATTAATTCTTATTCCATATTGTCTGAGTATGTAAAAGCTAAAACAGCTAAGCTGAGAAGCCACACTCATCGATAAACACGTAGAGAAACCCAAAAATCACTGGAAACCCTAAATCTGTATATCCCAAAAAAAAAATCCCCAAATTTCATTAGTATCGCCTCTAAAATGTAATTATCTCGAAACGAGTACCACTATATTAAAATGAAGCCGTAGAAAAACTGATTAACGTAACGTGAACCGCCCTTAGTAAGAATCACTACGAACTCTATCGAGACCGCAAAATTTCATCCCCTGAACGCTGTCTGCATCATTAGGGGTGAGAGAACTGAGTTTTAGTTACGTATATATATATTATCGATAAAATATTTTAAAAAATCATTTTGAATATTTAATATAATATTGATTTATATGAGAAATTGTTTGTGTGTTTAGAATATTTAAAAACCGGCTATGTGCTTGCCAGACTCCCGCACGTGGATGTTGGGGTTCCGTGCCAGGGTTTTATTGTATATAATTTGTTTGTTATATATATCTACAATCTTATCTCTATTAAACATATGACAATGAATTTTAATTTAATAATATCTTAGAATATATCGATAGGGCAAAGCTGTTTGCTAAAACATCCCTAATAATAATATGATATAACATTGCCGAGAGCGGTCGTCTCATATTTCTTACATCATTAAGCCAACGCATACCTTTATATGTCAAAGCACAAGGTGTCTTATGAAAACTGAATAAATTGTACTGAGTTTCCGGTACGGTAATGACTGTCTGTACGTACCCGAGACACTTTTGTTGAACGACTTTTCGTGTTAAATACGTTGTTTTACATTATATTCTTAGGGTAATGTAAATATTTACTCGTATGCGTATATGAGGGTATTAATTTTTTTTTAGCTTCACGCTTTATCACGCATATAATTTCCGTAGAATTTTCGAGGCATTGCGTGTTGAGTGGCGGAACTCAACGTTGTGCTTTGCCTTATTATTAGACCAAATAAATGAAAATATGTAACCAAGTAAAAGTCTTAAATGGTATGTATAAGGCGGAACAAAATTTTGTCAAATTAAACTAACACTCTAACTAACTGCAACTAACAAAAAAAATTAAGCCAGTAAATATTCTCCGTAAGGTATTTGAACCGACTACCAATCTATCTCATATTAAATCACAATATTGTATCAAATAGAATTTAGAGCTCTGCAACACACATATAATAAATAATTTTCTACACATTCCTACTATCAGCCATAATGATATAATGTGTTGAAACATAAAACACTACGTTGCATAAGAAAATAAGAATTTAAATAATTCCGTTTCCCCTTTCTAACTCAATACCTGCAATGTCGTACGTAAACCGGAGGCGCACATGTCTGCTGGAACAATATTTCCAAGTAAAATACTTCTATTGAAAACTGAGAAAAGGTTTTTATTCACAAGAGTCAACTTTATTTTAAATGTTGAATATAATTATTGATGCAATCTCATAGTACTCTAGGAGTCTAAAGTTAATTAAAGTTTAACTGATACTATAATATCACTAAATTTCTTCATTAGTTTAATATTACTTTGAACAATTTCTACACAAAGTTCAAGCACATTCCCAGTAGCGCTAATATTTAAACACATTAACATTACACCTCTTATCGTACTCGAGAAGTGTTCAAAAAGAAATACACCCAAGATAAGATCTAATAATGATAATGTTAACGAAAATCGCTCCACAAATTACTTTGCACCACGCGTAGGTGAATCGAAAAAATGCCACCTACCGCCCGCCCCAGTATCGCCCGCATTATATTTAAGTGGGTAGTTTGCGCGAAAAACATCGGCATTGTTGTTCAAATTGAAAATAAACTCGCCCCTTCAGATATATCGCGCTTTTATATTCAAAGAAAATAAAATTTCCGCTCTCCGGAGCATTCGGATGGTGTGGCGTGGTGTAGCGTGGCTGACCGAATTCGTGCTGCGAGAGGATGGTAGATGCGGGTCGGTTTTTTTTGTATCTTGTTTTTTTTGTTTTTTTTTATATTGGTGTCAGTTTATGTTGACTTACATGATTTATGTTGTCTTTGGATTTTAGCTATGTTTTGGTCGGTTAATTAACTAGCAACAATAACTATTATGGTACCTAATTAATAATAATATGTTTAATTAGCACAATGAGAGAGCATCTGGCTGTAAACAATTATTAAACTCAATAATTTTTATCGTTTACGTACTCTAAAGGGTGGATTGGCGTCGTAATATTAAGACTCCGATCATTGATAATACATTTTCAAGTTAGAGTTAGCTCTAAGTAACGTATTCGATTGTATATTGCTCTAATTGACAGCTTGAGTGAATATCACTTAGCAAATGCTGGGGTGATTTTTCGTAGTACCGTGGTTTCTGATACATTTAAATATCCATGCAGACATATTACACGATGGTAGTGTATGTGAATCCTAGTCAAGGTAACACTTCAGAGTAATTTTTGTCGTCACTGCTTATTTAGGACAAGTTATAATCACGTATTAAATAAAAAAAATATTGAAAAAAGAATGATTGATATTACGTTTACAATTTTGTTACGTTTGAATTCGAAATATAATATAGAATTTGTTCTTTATTAATAAAATTTAATACATAAATAAAAATTTGTATTTTTTGTAAATAAAGGAAGATTTTTCGAATGATATTGCCCCCAGCAAAGATGTACTTTAAAGTGGCATTTCACTCAATCTGTCAATTATTGCTACCTCTCGGCTTTGAAGCTTCTATCGTTTTGAACGTAACGCATTCACAATATAATAGTTTTTCTTTTCTTTTTCGTGAACTTTTAAATGTAAAGCGTGGTAATGAGTTCCACAGCTCGAAATGCATTGATTGATGCATGAAGATTTAGAGGGAATGGAGTATTAACACTAGGTTCTCAGGTTCCGTCTGCCTATTCTGCTATATGAGGGATAGAGCATAAAGCTGAAAAGAAAATAAGTAAAAAAAATGGTAAAGAGACACAATTTAGAGCTAGATAGGATTGGAGAAGAAAATTTATGAAATTTCCTTAATTTCATTTTCTTTTATTTATTGTAAGATAGGCACATATTGAAAGCAAAAAGAAATGAAGCTATTTAGAACTATAAAAGTCAAATTCAGATATCAAGAAGTTATTTACTGTATAAATGTATATACCTTGGAACAAAAATCTATAATAGTTAAAAGATAATAAATTTTTAGAATAATGGTCGTCACGACTGAATTGTTGCGACAATTTGCATTGTCATTGTTGAAAAAGCGTTTAAAATCCTACCATTAGTCGTTGGTAGTTAGATTGGGCTGGGCGTTAACAATTTATATGTAACACTAGTTGCAGCACGTAACATCACTTGCGTGCACTGTTTAAACACAAAAACATGCAATTTTAGAAAATCCCCTATCAGTGCTCTCCTACACTCCCCAAGGCACTGTACTCGTAGGTTAGGTACATCCCAAACTTTTGCAAAAGTGGTTGTGCGTTGTCTGTTGAGTTCCACCACTTAACACGCAATGCCTCTAGGATTACGCGGAAAGTGCCTTAAGGTTAACGAAGTGTCTTTACACTAGGTCCCCAGGTTCCCTCTACGTACCCTGCTATGCGCGGGGTATAATGTGAAGCCAAAAACATATATTATATTATATAGAATACATATATGTATATATGTGTTTTGAATGGAATTTAGTAGTGTGATATTCTCATAGCGTAATTGTAGTGGCCATAGTGGATGTGACATTTTTATACGTGAAAATGTACGTGATATTCCACACAATGCCTGCTCGGAATATCTTTTTAGAGACAATTTATGTTTGTTAATGCTTTATATATGAGTGTTTTTAAACTATTTTATATATACCTAGGGTCAAATACTCTATTTGAGTGGAAAGTCTTTATATGTATGACATTAATGTTTTTGAAATATATTTTATTTTATTACATTATGAATGCTATAGATACAGTATAGAATCTAAAATTGCAAAGCCTCTAAAGAAATATTTCATTACAAAACCGAATATTTCTAAAATATTTCAAAGATATTTTTTAATGAATACGCTATGTAATATATAAATATTATATTCATCCCGCAGGTTAGGCAAATGGAACCTATTCCTCCGTTCGCGACTTTTCGCGTGTTGAGTGGCGGAACTCAACACCGTGTTTGTTACCAGAATGAAAATGAAATGAAAATATTAAAATATAATGAATTCTTCGTGAGTGGGAATCGAACTCCCAACCATCGTGTTTACTAATCACACACTTATGCAACATTACACATTTTAAATGAAACTCACTTATTATATATTTTAAATGAAACTCATCCATTATATTCAAAATTTATATATTGGCTGCGGCGTTAATTTCAGCGATTCAACATGAAATATCTCAAGAAATGTCGAAAAGCGGGGAACTAAGTACCTTGCACTTCGTTACCTATGTCTATCCCGCTATATTCGGGATACGGCGAGAACCTAAAAAATATATACGCACAACAGCATATGAAGCTGCTAGAGAGAATATCTCTAACATTACTTGCTTGTTTGCTTTTCTACTACAAAAAAAAAACAAAAATAATTTAGCAGTTTTTGAATTTTCTTTCCCTCACATTTTACCACTTTGTACGTTACACCCGAGCAGATCTGATGAGCGTCCATTTGTTCAATCAATTATTCGCTTAGCTGTAGCTACAGTATAATTTATGGCGGTTAGCCCTGATCCTATATGTGGGGCCAACTTTGCTTAAATCACCCTATGTCAGTGTTACACTCGCAACGGTTAAAAGAAGTGGTAGTATGAAATCTATCTACGGTAGTAGATTCTTTTATTATATTATTTTATTAATAAAAAGTTTTTTCGGGAGCTTAGTTTTAGTTTTTACCTTTTATTGCTGTATTCCGCACATAGCAGGGTAATAAGAGGGAACCAGAGAACCTAATGCTTAGGCACTCCGTTTTCATTAAGACATTTTCGTTTCCATGTTTCCGCCGAATTCTGGAGGTATTGCGTGTTGAGAGACGGAGTTCAACGCGGTTTGTCTCAATGAAAAATTAAATATTTCATTTCCGCGACTGGGAATCGAACTCAGAACCTATCCTGAATAAAGATACACACTTTTGACCATGCGCCACGACTGGCTTGCTCACTGGCTGATATTATTTATTTGTATATAAATATAAAATATTTAATTAATATCATAAATTTATTAGCTTTTACTAAGTTATTAATTACAAGTACACTAATACTTAATAACGGGTGATTACTCCGCCGGCGCAAGTGTTAGGGTCGTTACCCGTTATAAATGCGTGCATTCGTTTAATTTTATTAAATTGCTTCCACAACTCTAGTAGTAATAGTACATCCTACGGTGTGATAAAATTTATATTAGAGCACTTTATGTCCACCTGCGAATTGCTTTTGAAATTTTAAAATGGGTAATTGTTTTTTTTTCTCCTTTACTGGTTAGCTCTGACATTTGTTAAAGAATATATATATATATATATATATTTATGTAACTGTTTTTTGGTTGTTTGTTGTTATTTTGAATATAACTTTTATGTATCTTTCGTAAAGTAACAGATAGGCAAAATAGACTATAATGTTATTGTCTTCTATTTTTTTGCTCATTTCGTATTACATATATATCGTATTAAAAAGAAAGGGATAGGCTGTACTTACCTACTTATAGTAACTATACCAAAAAGCTAAATATATATAAAAAAAATAACCATTTTTCAATATGTACATTGTACATACATCAAATTTACAATCGTTAAAACATTTGAAAATTCCTTTCTATACTGACAATAGCCATTTTATCTACATGATTTTTTTTTTCTTAAAACCTAATATAACACTTATAATATTCTTATTTCTTAGTAATAAAATCTCACAACCCCAAGTCATGTTCACACAAAACTAACTGCCCATTAATTATTTAGACGACTATTTACGACAGGCTTCACGCCTGCCCGCCCGCGCGCTACGTGGCCGGTATGAAACGCTACGGAATGCTACGAAGTGCTACGGGGAACTCAAGTGACTTGATATTTATGGTACAGGTCTAACTTTTGTATAGACAAACGATGTTTAGATGTGGATGTTTGTAGTGAATGGGATGATGGTCGTGGGTTCGATACTTGTAAATGAATTGTAGATTTTTTTTGTCAAGTGTATTTTTATGACATTTTTTACATAAAGCAAGGTAGAAGGTAGATGGAACCCAGTCGTTAAATATCATATTTGCTAATTTTCACATTTTCCAGGGTTTTCTTACGAAATTGAAAAATTTACATATAAATATTGCCTCCCATGTGCAATGGATGTGTATGGATTATACAGCCGATTGCGCAACGATGCCTACACAACATTTTGGAAGTAGTATATCTTAAAATTTTTAAAGTAAGAGTAACATATCATATTAATACAAATGTATTAATTTGAATAAACTACTTTATTAATTCTATCTTAAAAAGTTGAAAATATTTTTCCACTTTTGATGACAAAGGAATATAAAATTTTATAATAAAATTAGTAAGTCATTCTCAATTTAACGGCACACCAAAGAGAAAACTATAATGCCAATCATTGTCAGAAACGCTTAATAAGGAATGGAAATTCAATGGGATTAGAATTTTTCATCGGACGATCATTTCAACTAGACAGAGTGCATCCTTTTATGATTTAAACGACAGCTTATCGAAATCACTGTCTAGTCGATGAGTAGAATTGAATTGATGTCACATATATTTTTTTTCTTTGTCTTATGAAAGATTAAATTATTTTGAAATGTCGAAAGTGATATTATTTGCTAAAAAGTGTTAATGGGATGTGAGTTCAATTCCCACTCGGGGGAAAGATCATATTTCAATTAGTTTCACTCACCTGCTCTATGATATAAAGAACGCATTGAGTTGGTAACAGAAATCGTATAAAATTTCGACACGTCATGATTAAAAAAACTTATTTGGGTAAAGCATTTTACCGTTATCAAAAGTAACAATTAAAAATTTTAAAATCATATTTTATTATCATAGGCCTAACTAAATTATCTTGAAACTATTTAAGCTAAATTCCAAAACATTTAATTAATTTCATGTACTTCATAATATTTACTACATCCCTATTCTAACTTTAAATTTAAAAAAATGTAATAATATGCAAAACTCGCTCTAAAAATATGGTTTCTACGCTTAAATTACATACATATGTATGAACTTTGAACGAACAATATTTGCTCTGGAAAATTTATTTTTCGTCTATCGATCCCCCGCGTTAGCATCCAATTATGTAACTAAGGCTTAGACGGTAGTTTAGAACACTCCCACCGAGCTCGTTCAGCCAGCCGTAGCCTGATAACAATGAAATTATCCGAAATACACTAAACTGTGTAGAAGTACTGGTTTGGTATTTCTAACATTATTATAAAGCGCTCAGACAAGGTAATTGAGAGGATGTTCAAGGATGGAATATTAGGAAATTATTATTAAAATGAGAACTATAGTTGTTAGTTGTAAAACGTCCTTAATGAGCTCTATAGGTAAACCGCTGTTCTGAAGTTTCTTCCATAAAATATTGTATGAAGCCAGGTCGAAAGCCTTAGAGAGATCAAGGAAACAAGCAACGATTAGTGTTTCTCTCTTTAGGTAGTAAGTGACAGCACTCTTTAGACAAAACACTGCAGTTTCTGTTGATAGACCCGGTTTAACCAAACTGATTGTCATGCAGTTGGACGTACGAATTAAGCTGTGTATTAAGAATGCTATCAAATATTTTTGAGATTACGGTTGCCAACGAGATAGGCCTATAAGATAGAATTTTTTTGTATTCAAGAGTTTACACGCTAGTTATATTAGTATGCTATATTAGTATAACCCTAAGGCTTATACGGAGATAGGTCTCTAGGCTCAATTTTTTTCTCTATATAGATATTATGTTCATTATATATTTTAGCAGATGAAACCAAATGCCAAAGTGTTTTAACTAGTTTAGGGGAGTTTGCACCTTAATATCAAATACTTAAGCTTATAATATTATCTACTCTAATATTGTAAAGCTGAAGGTTTTGTTTAGTTGAACATGATAATTTTAGGAACTACTGGTTCAAACTTAAGAATTCTATTAGTTGTTGTCCGTTGTTATAGACATCAAACACGTGTCTCGGATTTTGATGGCATGTAAAGAATGAAGAGCCTTGGCACATTTATTTTTATATCTAACCTGTTGCGTGAAATAAAAGCGTGAAGCTGAAAACATAATTGATTATTTTTATTACTTTTTTACTAAACATATATATTTAATCACATGTTTTTCCTAATATAGATAAACAAAATTCAATTACAGATTATATTACGCCGCTAAAAACATTCTTAATTAAAAGAGCAGAGTGGTGAGCTTTTGAGAATATTTCAACATAATATTAAAACTCATTATAAGAAAAAGTAATAAATAAAATATCAGTGAAAATCATCAATTAACTTAGTTAGAGTAGATGTTTTACGAATATACCACGATCGAAGGTAAGCGGTAATAAAAATACAATTTAGTAATGAGCCACCTGAAGCAACCCCGTAATAACTAAGTGTAACGGAAGGTCTCGAGGGGCATTCAGTATTGGCATTAGTGTGAGTGCACAGTGATTTATATATTTAACTTAGAAATATAATTATATTACTAGCATTCATAGTGTAATATGCTTTTTATGGTTTATAATGTCGGGAAAAAATTTTTTTTGTAAGCGCTATGGTTATGAATTCAATTCTGATTTGAAAAAATATTTATGTTTAAAATATTTCTGTTTCCTTGATATATATAAATAAGGATATACGATGGGCTTTCGCCTCTAAATGCGCTATATATAAACATTGCGTATGAGCGAAAATTGGAGAGCAGAGTGTCCTTGTTTCGTTTAACACTATACATAGTAAAGATGTATCATTCATTATATCTCGTCATTTGCGAGTTTTGTTAAAATATATTTATATACATACATATTGATATTAAAAATCGATATTAAATTTAACTTAGTTGTACTTATTCGCAATGAACATGTTAGAACTTGGACGTAATGTCACAAAGCGTAGCATCAACGATTATTCTGTTTCAACGCATAAAGTTCATTTGGTCCGGACATAAGAGGCCTAATAGCAATCTGCTGCCATTCCAGTGAACGTAGCTGCACAGTGACTATAAATTAGTGTCACTATAATTGTAATTTGTGACAGAATAATTGCAGCTATTATATCTAGGTAGATAATGATTGAACAAGTCATATACAATTTTTTTCTTTCTATAATTTCCTATTATTTTTAACCCTTAACTACGTTAGTGAGGTGGATTTCTACCCCAGATGCCATTTATCTACAAATAGCTCCCATTCTTCGTGCAGCTCTCTCTAATGTTATTGATGGCAGTGCTTTCATAGTGCATGGACCGTAACATGCCCCAATAAGAAAAAAATTGACATAAATTGACAAATCGTTAGCTCAACCATTCTTATCCTGCCATGTGCGGGATACAGCGTGAAGCTGAAAAAAAAATGTTGTAAATATGCAACATTCACGATATTTACTTTGCGTTTACGAGATGTGGGAGCTCGCTTGAAAGGCGTAGTAACTTCTCAAGTCACTTTATTACAGTTTACACTTTATTATAACTATCCACACTCAACTCAAAACTTTGAGTCTCTCACAGTGTGTTGCCTTCGAATGTCTATTTTAGTCCTTAAAAGTGACTGAAGTTGTAATTATACGACACTTTAGTTAATTGCGGGTTAAATACTTTTTAAATTTATTTGTAAAATGATTTAAGTTATATTTTTATAACATTTTGTGTTTCTAAGATAAGAATATTCCTGCGTAAATTTCAAAAAAATAATATAAAACACATTGTGTTTCTTATAATTTGATGACAATTATTTTTGTTAGTAAAATTACATATTGACTTATTGAGGTTTTTATAAGTTACAAAATTTATAATAGTCAAGTAAGTTATAATATATCAGATTAAAAAAATGGCTCCAGTTATATCTTGAGTTTAGTAGGGAACCAAAGAGTCTTAATGGCGAACGAAGTGTTCACGTTAGGTTCCCAGGTTCCCTATGCTATGTACAGAAGATGGTGTGAAGCTATAGCTATATCTGTTTAAATCTATCAGTGACAGGAAAGTACCCTAGTCGTAAGCTCAATATCATCTTCCTTTATAGGATTTCAACTTATAAACAGTCAGCCACTAGTCCATCATGGCCCCAGTTTAAAAAGATTAAATCATAAAACTCCGTTGCTTTCTAAGAATTAAGAATATCATTTTACATACCTACCATCGCGTGATATTATACACTTTACTCTGCAAATATTCCTTAATGAAATTGAATTTCGAGTCAATGAAACTATTTTAAATGTTTTTTTTTAACTAAATGTCCAACGTAAATGCATTTTTTTACAAGTATTATTCAGGAATGTGGAATCGAATACGGTAATACTATTTTTTTTTGTGTTGTGAGAGGTTAAGAAATTAATTCAGAAGATAGCGTTTAAATATATGTTTTATTTATTTAACAGTTTCAGTTACCTAAAATATATAAGAGAGGCGGTTGTGGCATAGAAGCATAAGCACGCTACGGTTCTGGGTCCGATTTCCACCGGAGCAATGAAATATTTAACGTTTTCATTTCGTTCTGTAACAAGGCACTAACACGAGAATTCGGTGGGAGGTGGAGAATGAAGTATTCTAACACTAGGTTCCCAGGTTCCCTCTATATCTCTCTCCCATGATTTGAATCTGTGCCTCTTGAAAACTATTGGGACGGTTTCTAAGAGACAAAATTGAAGTTCAAATATAGTAACGTGAATTTTTTTATAGGTTTTTTTAAAAAAAGTATTTTTGTGTCCTACACAAAATTTCTTTAAAAATTGTTAAAAAAAATCTATTTAGATATATTTATAACAAATAAAAATCCTATATTTTCATATACATGCTTCATTTTTTTTATTGTATTATTCAAATAAAACTAGAGCAACTACCCGTTTTTTACCCTATTATATTATCTCGGGGGAACCCTATACGCACCACTTATACAATAGACTAAGTGGAGACTATAAATCCAGCGATGGCCAGCTATGGCTCCAAGGCCCAAACAGCGATTAGTACGACCGTTAAACTAACTGCTTCCTGTTTGTTGAACAAATATTAAGTTATCTAACATAATATTATCTAATATTGGTGTTTATTTACACCCTTGTAGTGCAGTTGTGATATATTCTATTGTGCTAAATAGTTGTGGGGTAGATGTTTTATTTGAAGTAATATTTATTATTTACGATAAAAATTCTTTAAATACTTAGAGATCTTTATTTAGAATTGGAATGAGCAATTGTCACACGCTAATTTAACTATTTCTATTTGGCTACTAGGGTGAAACCGTAGATAAAACTAGTATCACTGTATTAACAACTAAAGATCGATGGATATTACTAAATTGTACACAAGTAAACTTTTGACATATAACTATTTGTACTAAACATTGATATATTTGGATACATTTATCGAACTCTCACAAGAGCTTGAGAGAAAGTTGAGAAATATCATATAAGTTGGACCCATCGACCCATCGCATATAATTCACCCCAGGGGAGGTTTTCTTATTAGCAAAAATAACACCCCCTCCAGAACCAAGAAAACAGCGAAGATTGTATTACGTGAAAACAATTGACGAAGTTGA
>HE669240.1:69601-100752 GCA_000313835.2 Heliconius melpomene melpomene | reverse complement strand
CGTGTCGACTAGTGAGTGAATTTTTGGAATTTTTCGGTGTAAAACTTTATCAATTTTCATCGTGGCCGCAGGCGGTGGCCCCATTCAATTACAGTATCATCTAACCGAACTCATCTATCTATAACGGGTCGGTTATCTGGCGTGTATTAAAAGTGGATTGGGGCGATTTTTTTTCTTTAGCTAGTAGCCTTGGCAAATGTTTCTTGTAGGTGTGATTTGTTAGCTGTGCTTTCTTGAGGTGTGGAGGAATTTTTACGGTAAAACAATTATTGAATGGCGACCTTTTGCCAAATTTTTAAGACATTGCGAGTTGAGTGGCGGAACTTGACGCCGCACTTTGCAGACATATTAATTTTTGATAAATAAAAAAATACATGATTGTAAGTTTCCGATTCCCCCGAGTGGGAATCAAACCTACAATTGTTGAGTTTACAATCACATGCTATGCCACGACGGTCATAAAGTGTAATGAACAAATATAAATATAATTTAAGACATATCTAGAATACATAGTTATTTTCCTTTATAAAATCGATAAATTAAAACCAAGTAATTTCATTACTTTTTGTTATTCTCACCATAGTCTAACTACATTTTTATAAATCATTTTCTATTCAAGCTATTATATTACTATTATATGATCCGTTTCGCAGTTTAGTGGAAAATAGGGATGCCATAACCACCTCGGGAGAACTTACATAAAAATATTAAGTTACGATATGGACTTCTTGTTATACGAGTATAAGTTTTATAAAATAATATTTTTAAATATATTTTCTTAGTTTTTGAAATATAATTAAATTCATTTTTTTTTAAAGTATTTAAGGCCATTGTGCCAAATGTAACAATGTCTAACTGTAAAAGCGATGATTGTGGGAACAATTCTCACTTCAAAAAATAAATAAGGTATTTTTATTACCTCTGCTCTTTTAAAACAGTAGAATAAATCGCGGCGTTGATTGTCGCCACTCAACGCGCAGCGTCTTAAATTCGGGCGAAATGCGGAGAACGGAGAATCTTGACAATAGGTTTTCTCTGCCTATATTTGATACTTTGATATTTGATACTAGCACTTTTGTACTAACAATTTATAAATTGACTATACGAAAAGTGTTTGTAAGTCCCGCATATATATAAAACAGTTGGCGAGCAATCAACAATAGCTCTCTTAAACATATTTTTAAACAATTCCCATTTTACTGAGTGAGCACCTACAGCTTGTTATTCAAACATTTTTATGGTATTATATTATGATTATTTAGCACAGTAATAATAATTTTAAATTTAATTTTTAAAATGTTGAAATATAAAACCGATTCTAAAATTAAATTATATCTAGCTATGTATATGGGATATAGTTATATAATACAAACCTAAATTTAAACTTTATAATGCGAGAACGTACACGTACACTAAACTTACAAAGTCAAAAAAAAACAAAAAAGAAAGAAGGAAACATTGTAGTATCCAACTTTTAAGTTTCATCCACAGGGGATTGCGGAGTTTGAGGCAATTTCTGGTCCAGGGTACGAATAGAGACAAACGAACGATGTACATACTTATCGCATAAGTTTTAATAAGATTCCATTGGCAACGCGAATTGTAAAGTATTCTTTGACATTGGTTGGCCAGTTCTCCTATGGTTACTTTTTTTAACCGACTCCTGTAAGAAAAGGAGGTTATCAATTCGACTGTATTTTTTTTATTATTGTTCACAGTTCAAAGTTGTTAGTAATTTTAGGTGTTACTTAGATTTTAAAAGGTTGAATCATATATTTCAAGTGATTTTACAAATATGTTTCAGATTTAATACTAAACAGTTAAATATAAGAAAATCTATATTTTAAGATTTGGGTTAAAATCATTCTGAAAGAGCTATGTTTTCAAGAATAATATCTTTAATTTACATATTACATAATACCACAATTGTATCTGTACAAATATTTTTTCTATAAGTTTATAGATCTTATTCTACTTTTTCTATATTATAATTATCATGTCCGCTATAATATATTTGTAATTGTGAAAAAAAAAACTTATCCATAATATTTTTTTCAAGCTCGCGCTTCCCTAACGTCAGCAAATCTAAAGTGTGCTCTCTAAAGGTGGTCCTGAGAAGTAGAACTATGGGAAGATAGATTGATGGGGTGGTTTGTTATATCGATATTATATATGAAAATTATAAATTGTTAAATTTATCTGAATTCGATATATGTTACTCATTTTCTTAAATTTTATTTTTCACGAATCTTCTCTAAAATAAGACAGAAATGAAAGAAAAACTGGAAGAATCATAGAAATATATATATTTTTTTTTAGTTTTACGCTGTATCCCGCATATAACAGGGTAGGCAGAGGGAGCCTGGGAACTCAGTGGTAATACACCCATCAAGACATTTCCATTCCCCATTTTAGACCACGCTTTGGTGTCGAAACACCAGATCGAAGAAATGAAAATGTTAAATATTTAATTTCTACACAACTGATCCCATTTACAATCACACACTTGTGCCCCATAACTGGCCTCATCTGTGTAATAAATTTTCTAAATGGACTAAACGTATAGAAAATACAAAAAAAAAAAAACTAAAAATAATCGATAGCCCACTATCGCCATATCTAATACTTGACAACCACTTCACCGTGCCTGACCCGAGGACAATGCTCGATGAGCCCTAACAAGAGCCGGGTTTTGTTTTTTTGACACACTTTTGATCGCTGAGAAGTTTACGAAGTAAATGACATTACGTACTTGTTGGATGTTGAGAGTTTTTAATCTTATTTCTGTTCTTTCTTCCCTTTATATTCTTTCCTTATTTAAATGACTTTTGTACGTAATAAGCATTAAGATTTTTTTTTATGTATATTTTTATATTTTATATTCCTATTATACGAGGTTATATCGATTATAACTAGGGATAGTGATTATGGTTAATATATTTTCATTTCTCCGTATGTAGATGATGTTTCTTTGGAGGCTGATTTTGCCATTGATTTCACTTTAACACTTTAACTTTGCGGACCTTTTAAATATTATTTTAAATTATCTTAATTTTAAGAACCATAAACAAACAAAATTATATAAAAACTGATATTATATGCTACGGATACTACGGATACTAAATCCTACCCATTTCTAACTTTCTCTTTTTATGAATATTGAGTGAAGTTTCTAGAAACAAATTTAGAGATATGAAACTAAAGTATAGTTCGTTCTGGGAAACTTGTACTAAATAATATTGAAACAGAATATGAGACTAAAACCACCACCTATTTTCTAATGTTCTCCGTTTTTCACATGGCGTGGAGATTGGTGTTAACGTTAAACAACCCTTAATTTTATCAATCTGAATATAAAAATAATTCATTGCGCCGAATGGGAATCGAACTCACAACCACTTACACGTTAATAATCAAGAAGTAATAAATATAAAATGTTTCTTGATTCGCACCAAACAAAGCATAAATCGCAGTTTAAATCGAAATAAAAAACGAGGGGAGAACGGGGTGAAATGTAAATGGACGTATTTAAATAACAAAACACAATGCTAAATGAATTTGAAAGCAACAACGCGACCGAGCTCTAAGTTAAAGAAGATTTAAGAAATACGAACTGAATCACCGCCAGTCGCCGGTCGCCGGCTCGAATGTAAATAAACGGTAAATGTAAAAGTTAAAACATACGATAGTTTTGTTCTATATAAATTGTAAAAACTTTATTGGCAGGTAATTCTCAATGCTGATTGTTATTTTTAGATTGCTTTTTTGATCGAAAATCTTGACCCAACACCCAACACGCAACGCCTCTGCGGAAAATGGGAACCTATCCTACCGTGCGAGAAACGGTGTGAAGCTGATTTATTAATTACTTATATGAAATTTAAATATAAAAGAAAATTATTTTTACAATCCCGAAATTGGTACGGAATCCAAGAGTGGGCGAGCTCCACTCGCACTTGATTGGTTTTCTTATTATTTTTTTTTAATTTTAGGCCAGAAAATAAAAATATTAGAAATATAAGCCCTTGAGTAAAGATTTAATATAATTTAATTAATAATAGAACATTCACGTGGATAGGCGGTCCGTTACGAGAATGTCTTCATGATCTCGCACTCGAGCGTGCGGCCGGCGAGTAAGGAAATCGTTCGGGCAAAGTAAATATTGGTTAATTAAGTGTAACCCCAGCGGCAGTCGGCTGGGGCAATGTTTGACTTGAGATCGAGTTTAAAACCAGTGCCTATAATATCTAGTCATTTTCTCTATTCAATGTATTATAATGTTGAAACTAAATTTAATTGAGTTATATATTTCGATCAAATGTATATGTACCTAACATATACACTGTCAATCTGTACGACTGAATTAATATATGTTAGTGTTTCATATTTTAGTGAAATGTATAGTTTTTTAATACATATTTTAATTGTATTGCATATTATAACAAATTAAAGACCTCAAATTAAAAAATGTCAGTGAAAATTAAACGTTTAATACAAAGTTAGCCGAAGAAGTTTGTTAACCGTCAAAGTTAATAAGAAAGCAACATTTAGCGTTATTTGAGAGATCTCTCTCACAACTTTAATGACCTAGAAACACTAGAAGATCTTCGGTCTATCTATTTTCATTGAGAAAACAATTTAATTTTCCCCAGAATATATTTTATTCTGAAGCAGAAAAGTTGTACATTATTAATTAAATTGCGTTTGCAAGTCGGTATGTTACAAATTATATTTTCGCTTGTGGAATACGGGTATATTACAATTTCATAATTAAAAGTTCGAGAAAGTTGAAAGTTAATACTGTAGTGTTGATTATATGGAGAAATGTGGATTTCAGTTTCGTAATTTATTTAAAATGTAGTAATATATTATGTCAAATCACTTTACTCTCTTCTTACCTTATGGAGTTGGTATATTTTGGTTGTAATGCTGATCTTTATGAAAGTGGGCCGGAGAAAGATCATAATTTATATTGAAATGTACTTGTATTAACATGATGCCCTGCGTTAGGTTACGCCACTCATCCTGATATTTTGATTCTTGATTTCTGCAAGATAAAGCGTAAAGCTGAAAAATACAAATTTATTTTCATAATAATTATAAATTTAGACCCACACTAACCAATTGATCCCCTGTGCAATGTATTATTTGTGTCTATATTATTTCTCAAGAAATATAGATATGTATAGTCATTTCATACAAAAGAAAACTCATTGTGCTATACTATATGTTTATTACATAGCTGGTTTATTATTAATCCAGCTTTACGACCTTTCACTCTCACAAACAGGTTATAAATGTAATATATCCATTGCTTACAACGTAGGTACTCGTACTGAAACGATATTTTCGACTGTAAATATTTAGAACTTGGCAGTAATATCGTAAACCACGAATGATATTTTTTTTTATAGTTTTCTATTTTTATAGTATTTTCCGTGCCCATGTATTGTGTAGATTCAGTATTCCTTTTTGTTATGTTTTTTTTTTAAATATTTATGTGCATTTTACGAGCTTAGGAAGAGACAAGAAAATCTATACAAAATCTGTAAATACTGTGTTGTTTCGATTGGATATATTTATTTATGCGATATTAAAACACAAATAATCGATTTTAAATATGTTGTCTGGTCTATCTGCCTTTCTGTTTGTTTATGCTATTCTTCGAAATTGACACAGAGCGCTCCATCTATATTAAATTACAATTTATTAAGTGTATATTAATATAGATAATCATACTAAAATAACCAACCAATTTTTTCTTAAGACACATAAATATAATTAATATTAAGTAAATAAAAATGTATTTGCCTTTACATTTTCTATTTATTTATTTATTTAAATCTATAGATATTCATTTGTCCCTAAGCCTTCTGGTGATATAGGCATCTGAATATAAACAAATCTAATAATAAATATATATCAAGTTAATTAATTATATTTATTTTTCCCAAGTTTACTGATATTAAATAGATATCGTTCAATCATCTCAATAGATATTGCAAGCCCTTTGCACAGAGTCCAAATATCGAAAATCAACAGGGACGTGAAACGGCACGAACCAATTAATATTTCCCGCGAGTTCGTTTGAAGTACCCGGTCCCAAGCAAACGCACAAATTGCTCTCTAATTGACTATCTGCTTGTCAATGCGTAAAATAATACGCCCTCGGGTGAAAATCGTACTAATGTATGTGTTTGTGTATAATTATATATTATTATTACTCTAAATAGAGGCTACCGTGTTATCTGTCTGTAATTAAGGGTGGGTTCGATTATCACTTAGTTCTTTTTCTGCCTGGCAAGTTGATACCTGCCACTCAAATCCGGCGGAAAGAGTGGGAAACGGAAATATTAACGCCATACCTGAAGAAGCCGGCGAAAAGTAGGGAATGGAAGGTACGGAGTGTCGTAAAACTAGGGCCGTTCTGTCTTCTCTGCTGTACCTTGTTATGTGCGGGAGCGTGAATGAACAGCTGCAAACAACAAATGTATTGAATTTGGGTGGAATAGAGACCGAAGAGTATTGGCACTATGGCATATCTTGTATTTTTATATGGTTTTATGCAGAATAAAGAATAAGTGACATAATATACACCATTTTCTAAAAACATAATGCATCGATATGCATTTGTAACGTAGCTAACATAACTTTCTGTATACAATAATTACTCAATTTCCATTTGGAGAAATACTCTGAGCAATAAGACAAAGAATTGTTGTTTCCACCATTAAAACTGCAATATTTCTGTTTCCTAAGCGGGCAGTTACGAACAAAATTATTTATTATTACTAGCTCTCTCACTCTCCCTCCATTACTTAAAATGCGAAAGCTGAGTGGATATAAATCTAACTTCATTGCCCAAAGACGACAGGAGTATAAGATATTTACTCCCACACTAATTTAAGACACCCTAAGCTCTGATAATGATAGATTATAGTATTAAAATAAATATATATTGAAAGTAGAAATATATCATATATGTGTTTTAAAAAAGCAAACATTCTTTTAACAAAAATCATAGCTCGAGCGATTGAGTTGGCATAATTGTACCCGTGATTTTACACGTCTAGACGCTATTTGAAACGCAGGTATTTAAAAAAAAATGTTTGCGTCTGCCTCCTGTGAAAAGAGAGGAATATGTACAACTTTGTTGAAAATTACTTGGATATGATTCACATGTGTAATAGGTATGTGTGTGCAAAATTTATGAGTGCGTGCTTTATTTTTTTTATAGCCTGTATATAGCAGCGTAGGCAGAGGGGACTAGGGAACCTAGTGGCAAGACATTCCGTTCACCACCTTCCGCCGAATTTTTGAGGCACTGTGAGCCGAGTGACGGAACTGAACGCCGCGCTTTGTCTCTTTACCAGAGCAAGGAAAGTGAAATTATTAAATATTTCATCTCTTCAAGTGAGAATCGAATCTACTCTCGTGTTTACAGTCACACGCTTGTGCCTCTACGCCACGAATACTATCTTCTTACTTTATCCTGGCAATTCCGATAAATTTCAACTATAGATATTTGCCGTTTTATGTAAGATAAAGCACAGTTAGATTTCATCAATATGTAGTATGGCAAATTATCGGTATACGGAGAAGAAAGAAGAGAGAGGAGAGTGTAATTGGGCTCATGCAAGAATAAGAGTGAACTTCCTGTATCTATCATTATAAGCTTTAAGTTCAAACTACCATAAGTCACCACTAAATGAGCGAAACTTATAGACGCAAAACATTCAGTTTCTTGAACTAATAAATAATCTTTTATTGCAATTGCAAAAATAACGCTATGGATTTTTAAAAAAAATATATATGTTGCTATAGAAAACTTTTAGCCGGACCACAAGAATAAAGTTAGTACAATCGAAGCCACGAGCAATATACGTTATTTATGTTTATGTGTATATCCCATTCTAAATTCCAGTAGGGGGCATGGGGGGGGGGCTGGTGGGCAAGGGGTAAGCGACGCTCGATCGCAATTGATTTGTTGAAATTACCCCCGCAACTGAAACACAGGGGAAATCTTGCAGTCGTGTTGATGCGGCGAACTCATAAATGTACATTGTTTTGATAAAAAATATTATTTGTAATGTACGTATATATTATGTAAATACGAGTACGTTTGTTTGTTTGCTTTTCCATGCTGATACGCAATCTCTGAATCTGCTATGAAATTATGCTTCTGTGAATAGAATATAAAGAATTGAACTGTGAAGGCAAGCATAAAATTTATGGTTTGACATTGTTAATTTAAGTTCATGGCAAAAGTAACATTAAATTTTAAATATGTCATTGTCATTTGTTTTAAAGTTTATTTTTCCATTTATGATTTCGAAAATAAATTAAATATCTTTTATCTTTCCGATATATTTTTCCTATATGTTTATAGATAATTCCATGACTTTATTTGTACTCGTTAATAATTATATCAAAGGTCTAAAATAAATAATAAAATAAAATAAAAAATATTTCAGTCTAACACTACTATTTTAATACAAAACAATAACAAACTTGTACAATAGTGTCCGAAATTCAATCTATATTGAACGGTGCCCTGAATAGAAATAGTTGTGCAACCATTAATGTAAAGGCGATTCAAAGCGTCCAGACTTCGGAATGTTATCCAAAATACTATATTAAATAATAATTGAGGGTATATTAAATAATAATATTCACTGTAATACTATATGTATTTCTGGAATTTAATAATATTGTTATTTGAAGAGTATTTACAAAGTTACCAAACGGTGTTATTCAGTTTTGTCAATTTAGTCTTATATAAATAAAATAAATAAATTAATCAACTTCACGCTGTATCCCGCACACTGCAGAGTGACCTCGACCCCCACTAGACAGAATGAATTATTATTTATGAATATTTTCAATTCTTCGCTCTTGCTGGCTTGCTCTTCGCGCTTTTCACTCAACAGTAATGTCTTGAAAAATTCGACAAAAAGTGGAGAATGGAGCGTCTTAACACTAGGTTCCCTCTGCCTATCCTGCTGTGTACGGGATACAGCGTGAAGCTGATTATTATAAGTAACTTAGCAAAATTTTCAAGTATTTAACGATTGAGTCTAGCACCTAATAAAGAAATAATTTAAATTAATTCATGGCAAAAAGTTTTGTATAAATAACTAAATTAATAACTGAATTAAAATAGTTTTAAAGTGTCGTGAGCCATCTGAAACTCTGAAATTCAAAACAAAATATGGCACTCGTAGGTCGCTGGGCGAAAGTTGTTGGATGAAAATTAATGAAATTCTCCCCTGGGGGACGACAGTCTTACAAAGGCAGCTCGCGACCGGACGAGTTGAGGTGCGTTCGGGACATGGAACGGCTAACTGGACGGGATATTTAAAGATTTTTTTATTTTACCGTTTTTGTATTGTGTATTTTTATTATATACATGAGATTTATCGAATGGAAATGAAAAAAAAATCGTATAAAGCGGGTTAGGCAGAGGAAACATAGTGTCAAGGTTAAAAGCGAATATCAACTCTACTTTTTCTATTATCAGAGCAGAGAATACATAATTGGACCTATGAGACTGAACCTATAACCATCGTATTTAAAAAAGGTGTGACTACGCCTCAAAATATTTTTTTCTACAATTCACCATTTAGTACTTTATTAACCAAAAAAAAAAAGACATTAGCAAATTTCTTCTTCAATTTCCTTATGAATGACCAACACTACCATACTATTTTAGCGTAGTGGAGAAAGCCAGACACTAGTACTTTATTACTTGGCCCTAACTTCACCGCCCGACGACTTCACTCAACTGACCCACTCACTGCAAGTTGCACCGCGAGTTTAATAAACAAATAATTACCGTTGACAAGTCAGAGGCCTCTTGTATTTCTTTCATTTTTGTTTGTTAAACAGAAAATTTTAGGTCTTTTGAGTTCTATAGTGGTCTAATCTGTTTCGAAATCTTTTTTGAGCGATTCAGTCGTATATTTTTTACTTTTTTTTTACATTTCTACTTTCATTTTGTGAAAACCGTTTGATATTTTCGCGAGGCTATTGTTGATGTACCTACAGTTGTTTTATCTTTTTTTCTACGTTCGTTTTCCCTCTCTCGTTGAGTAGCTACTGACTGACATTGTGATTTTTATTGCGTTTTCTGCTTTTTGCGATTTTTGAGACAGAAATTATGAGTGATTCGTCATTGTAAAGTTGCCTTGATTCTTTGTAGTGTCATTGAGTATGTAAGTGTTATTTACTAGCTTACGGTATAAGTTATAATTAATAGAAGATTGTAGTTTTGATAAATGAGATGTTTAATTATGAAAATGATAGTAATAATTAATTTTGTTATTTTTTTTCTTACTTCATACTGTACTCCGCGTATAGCAGTTTATGCGTGTGAGATGAGAAGGGGATCCGTTCCTTACTTTTCAAAGTATTGCGTGTAGAGCGGTGGTACTCAACGACATGTTTTGTCTTGTTACCAGAGCGAAGAAATGAAAATAATTAATTTCCCCGAACCCACACTGCCCCGTAACGCTTCCTTTTGTTATTTTTTTAAGATATTAAAACAAAGTGACTTTACTATTCCATTCTTATTATACTTTCTCATATAAAACGATACATTGTGAATTTAGAAACACACTGCACAAAAGGTATAAAGTAAGAAGGAAGGGGAGAAATATTCATATGAAATTACAGCTTATTTAGGCGGCAGACTCGTAATGTCATATAATGGCTTTTCAATTTAGTACGAAATGCCGTCGAGATCCATTCGCGTATGACAATAACCTTTATTAAAAGCTTCGACGAAAATATGGCAATCAGATGGGGGACAAAAAATATTCTACGCTTTTGGTGAGCTTTCGATGCGAACGTTCGTGTCGTTGTCGCGTGTACGATATATAGGTATGTATTTATTTATACTTCTGTAACAGTGCCCTACGATGAAAAGATCGTGCAATTTTTTTTCTTTTGGCTCGTTATAATGGATAATAGATATAATATTATGTTAATTAGATATCATTTTACAGATGATATTATTTCTTTGTTTTTTCCAGCTTCACGCTGTGTCGCGCACAAAACCAGCGTAGGCAGAGGTAACCTAGTGCTAAAACACTTTGTTCTCCATTTTCAGCCAAATTCGTAGAAAAAACGCTCGTAGAAAATTCGTAGACTCTGCCACTAAGCACGTAATTATATTTATTAGTGAATCAATCCACACGTTGCCATAGCAACGCATACTTTTCATAAAAGTATATATTTTCAAACATTTTTTCAATAAAGGATACTTTACTTTTTGCTTCACGTATTAATATCGTGGAAATCTATATAGTGGAAAGGAAAACGAAGTTTTTCCTGTATTCATACACTTTTTTACCATATTATATTTTATTTTTTAATCTTTTGAGTTTGCATTAATATTAATAATAAAATAAGTTTTAGTTTCAAATTAATATACTTTTGCATTATAAAAACTTACAAAATAATCAAAGTTAGGGAAAAAAATACTGGTCTGAACATTTTTAATATAGAATAATCCTATGTTCTCACACATATAAACCTACCCTTTAATATCTTTGACAGGAGGAATCAGTTTAAAAATGCGCAATATTTTCCTGTATCACATAGTCCCATAATCTGCGGGTGTGTAAAAGTCCTCATTTATCTGGATTTGGTACATTGTACGTCAGATGTTTTATAATAGTCACCCTCACGCTGAGCATCTATTAATAAGAGTTATTTAAATAAATACATTGGACATTTTTTTAAAATTTGACCTTTTATATGATAAAAGATCCTATTTGATGATAAAAATAAAAATATCATATGATAAAAATTCTTCCTTATTTTGCAGGGGCTATATTAAATTTTAATTATTTTGCTCTACTAATCTTGGACTTCTTTTTCTACGTTTCGCTTTTAATTACTAGACTTTTAACTACTAGACACCTATAGGTTATCTTGGGCCTCTTTGGTCTAGTGGTAAAGCACTCCGTTAACACCTTACTCTGCAGAAAGATTAACAAATGCGTGAAGCTTAACACATTTTCTGAAGACTTACATTCTCATTGCTTCTTTTAATCAATTTTTATATTATAATTTTGATTGCAACCCAAAATACATTGGAACGTTTCCTATACAGTTAGATAACTATTGTACAACTTAGCTGTTTCTCTTTGAAATAACTGAAACGCGGCGTGCGTTCTGTATATAAAATCATTTAAATTTTATTATCCCGTATGAATATTTAATAAATTCTTTCACTATAATTTAATATTTTTAACAGAACACGTATTCATATTTTCGTAGAACAATTTACATACGAAACCAGTAAATGTCTGGCAGCGCAACAACCACTCAGCACTTGGCAAGCCCCACGAAAACTGTTATATTTTGAAATATTGTAATCGAATTATATGGAGGAAATTGTTGAATTTATTCATGCTTAAAACAATATTCAAGTGAAATTGATAAAGATAGTAGTTAATTACTTTTAAAAATTTTAAAATGAATAATAAGAATAGTTTTTGTTGAATAGTATAGAATCTCTATAATTGGCTCGACTAAATGAATAATTTATTTTGTTTTTATATTACATACAAACAGTAACTTTTAAGTTAGTAAAAATAAAAAACCAAAATATATGAAACTATAAAAAAAATATCTTGTATGAAGAAATTCTATGGCAATTGCCATTCCACGTATAAATGAATTGCAGTTAATATTTAACAGGCGCTTTAAGATATTTATAATATCAAAAATTTGATATAACATAAGCTACGTTTCTATGTCCTATTCTGTTTAACTTCCAGACTTAATTGAATATTAATATAGTAATAAAATATCGCAACTGCTAACAAACCAAAAAAAAAAACAAAAAGTGTCCAAGTGAAAATTAAGTGCAAGAAGTGTTCTAAAAGTGAGTGTCGACGGTTTGTTCAACATCATCCGTAAAGCATGCCGTTGTACCGGACAGAACGTTTTTAATGTTTGATCAGACAAAGTGGCAAGATCAGGTGGCGATGACGCGGGGGGCGGGCGTACCACCGCGCTTATCAGTTGATAAGCCGTCGGTTGATAAGAGGCCGGCACACGTTGGTGGATATTCACCGTGACCAGGCCGCTCGGTACCCAGCGGCCGCCGCCCGCCATGCTGCAATCGTTGAACGCACTCGCCGGCAAAATATCGCCGGGCGGCGGCCTCGACTCCAACGCCAACAGGCACACGCACCCCAACAGGAACCACAAGGCGCTGCCGTACTCGAAGACTAAGTGAGTGGAATCTTCTTTTTTTTTATAATTTTTTTTTCGTTTGTCAAAATTAAGTATTATTTTTTTTGTAAATTAGTATTGTATTTGTAGTCAAGGTTGCATGTTTTATTAACGATAATAGAATTATTATGATGATTTTTGGTTAAGTAAAGTTTGGTTTATTCCGATCGATTGCAGTTTTTTTTATTATAAGTATATGTAAATAGGTACATGTTTGACTATCTAGATTTTTTTTAATAAAGATTTATGTTGTGAAGAAGATATTTGTGTGTGAATAACCTTAGGTTTATTCCAATACGTACACGTATAAGATATGCTGATAAACTGATAAAACTACATTTTCTTAATAATGGGTACTACAGAATATGTTCATATACGAGTATACCTCTATTAGGACCGAAGAATTATCCTAGAATTATAATATAAATAAGTTATGGAATATTACATTTTTAATTTTATAAATGTAATCTAACAACAATTATGATACGTTCTAAATAGTTCCATTATCATTGGGTACACAGTGTCGTGTATGCGCATACGCATCGTGAATCATTATGTAATTTAGAAGTGAGTGGTTTAAATGTTTCTTTTTAAATCATACTAAATATTTGAGATTGAGAAGTAACTTAATTAATTAATTCTAGATTTTTAATTTATTTTATATAATTATTAACTTAATTTTACTTTATTTTCATTATTCAAAGAAATTCTGAATTAAAAGCAATTTTTATTAGTTATATAAACAATAGACTTGTTGCTTCCGCATGTTTATGAGTAACTTAAGATTATATTTTTTGTTTTAATATGATCATTAAATAATGAGATTTACCTAACAATATCTTAATCATCAAAATATATCTTACACAATTTAAAACTATTAATGCAGAGTTGCTCTTATCAAAAGATGTTAGTAATTTTATTTATCAACGAGATTATTTTTTTATTTTTCACTTCATAGACCTAGATGCGATAATATTTCCATATGATACAACACTATCGATGAATGTTTATTTTAATCAATAAATGTTAATTTTAAGAACGAAAAATCACGAACTTAATACTCAGAAATCACAAATAAAGATGAAGATAATGTTACTCTAGCACCATTAACATCAAACGTGCCAAATAAATTGCGACCTGAAGGTGAAAAAAATAAATATGATTATCTACAGTAGCTATTAGTAAAATTATACATAGATGATGACCATTTTCTGTATACGCGGGAGTGGCAATAGTAAAAGTGGAATAGGCAATTACAATACTCAAGTTCTTACAATTTTTTTTTTTTGCTTAAATTATTCAAAAAAATTTAGTTTCTTGTCTTTTTTTAATTTGGCTAAATGTTTCAATTTCTCGTGTAGGAAATATTTATTATATGTACAATCGCCACGTTAACAGACGCATGCTTGTGCCCCTGTACGACAACGACCTAATATTATAGTTATTTCTATTTGACCACGCCGCAAGTAAAAGCAGGTGTATTATAACATTTTATTAGAAAACTTTACATTGAATATGTGTATTTGAAACTTAGATAAATATGTGTTTTAAACGTTTCTGGGTCACGTGTTCGCAAACAAAGATTAGTCAATGACTTATTCGCGTTTGTGAGCCAAGCTCTTCTTGACTTAAGCCTTAAATGTTGTAATCAGTTCATTGATAAGAGAATATCATGACGTGTACATGGTGATATTAGACCTGTTTTTTAACTACTAAAATTATATTTAGATGTTTTAGAACGATAATTGTACGTACACGACTGGCCTCATATCCTAAATAAATTTAATAAAAAGCTTCACGCTTTTTCTTGCAAAGCAAAATAGTGTTAACATACCGATACCCACTTTCTTTCCATTATTCGAGTATATTATATGTTTTTACTTTAAAAAGCTTTACTTATTAATAGTAAGAGACCTTCGGAGAGTTAGTATTGATGATACTAAAGGAAGGTCACGTAAAAAACATGAGGACTGCCCAAAGGGTATGTATGAAGAGGTTAATGACAGTAGCGAAAAAGATATGGGGAGACAATAGCGTTTTTCGCTGCATTCTCTCTGGCTACCTCACACGGGATAAAGCGTGAAGCGTGAAAAAAACTATATAATACTCAGTATTAAAATATATTCACATTTGATTAGTTGACGTATATAAAAGATTTTATCTTTCAATAAGCTTAAATTTTCCACCTCTCGGAATTGTTTAGTAGATACAAGTATGTATTATGCAATGCTCTTGGAAATGTCTACATCTATTCATGTGTTATATCATACCATATTCCATAGAGACTGTTTGTTTTTCCAGAGTAAAAATCATTTCGCTGTTTTCATTTTGAAGTCAGTATATTGGCAGAGTAATCAAATAATTAACATATCGACAGTTGATATATCGTTGTTGTTGGGAAGACCGACTGCACGTGATAGTAGTGGGAACGTTACCTGCTCAGGTTTTTTTTTCTTTTGTATTTGAGGACTTTTTTGTTTTCTTGGGTCGGTAAGGCAATAAAAAATAAAAAAAAAAAAAGAGAGAGTCAGAACAGAGAGTCTTAGCACTATATCTTCTCTGACCCTACTGTATTATTGTTCATTAGTAGGTACTTAACAAAAAAATTGTATAAATAATAAAAATTGATAAGTTTTTTTTTATTTTCCGTTGTATCCCACATATAGGAGGTTAGGCAGATGGAAATTGGAAACCTTCTGTTAAGACACTTCGTTCCCCACTTTCCGCCGAATTCTGGAGGCATTGCGTGTTGAGTGGCGACAATTAAACATATTAAATATTTCTTTCCCCGATTCGATTCCCAATCGAATCCACAACCATCGCGTAAACAGTCACAGGCTCGTGCCCCTTAAAAGATGTGTATACATAAATAAAATAACTTATTATGTCAACTAAAATATTAAAATGATTACCTATTTTCAATCAAAATCAATGACAGTGTATTCTCGAAACGCTCGTTAAACGAGCTTTCAAAATCTTTTTAAGGCACACAGGAAATTACCTTTCATAATATAATTTTCTATTTGCAATATTACTTATATACATTAGACACTCGGCTGTATGAATTGACGCTTGTCTCGTTTCCACAGTGATATTATTAATTCCCCACGCATTTGACAGAGGTAATAACGTTCACCCGTCGCAACTCCCTGTTTGGTGTATTATATTATTGTATTATATTATATTAATGTAACCAGTTCGGACTGTAAACGCGATGGATTGTGGGTTCGATTCCCGCTCGAGGAATCGACCATTTCCTTGCTTTAGTAACGAGGCAGAGCGCGGTGTTGATTTCCGCCATTTAACACGCAATACTTTCGGAATTCAGCGGAAAGTGGGGAATGGAATAGTCTTTATAGCAAAGGAGTTTAACGATATGAGTTCGCTCAGCCTACCCTGCTATGTACGGAATACGGCGTAAAGTTACAAAATATAAGAGAGGCGATTACCACTTTGGTGATTTTTTAGGATTATAGATACGGGTTGGAATTTCATGTGTATATATTGAACATTTATTTAATTAATTTAATGTAATTAGGATTATTCAAAATGAAAGCAGTAATTTTTTAAAATATAAATAGTATCTAAAGCCTAATACACGAACAAATTCTTTAAGTCAATAATAAATAAATGAATGAGACTTAAAAACAAATTAAAATAATATGTTGCCACATACTAAAATTAAAAGGAATATGTCAATAGTTGTCGAAAAAACTCAATTTCCAAGTCACGTAGGGTTGTTATCCTACATCTGATCTTTACCCAATTAGGTAAATCCCTTGTTATCGAAAGACGAGAGTAAGAAATCGGAAATTTGTACCAATTATCTTCAGGGTTTCCAAATTCTTAGTAACTAAAAAATAAAAAATCAAATCAGCTTCACGCTGTATCTCGCATTCAGCAGGATAGGCAGTGGAAACTTAGTGTTAAGAGAAAGAGTGTCTCAACCCTAGACCCCCCAGCTTCCCTCTGCCTACCCTACTATGTGCGGGATAAAAAAAACGTTTTAAGTATCTACTGGCTGACTTGACAGTTACCTCAAGTATTTTATAATTAGGCCCATATAAAGTAATAGTTACAATTATATTTAATTAAACGCGTCAAGCAATATATTAAACAAATAAACTTTGTTATTATATTAATATTCCTCACGTGACTGGCGCTCGCCCGTCACAAATGTCACCCGGTTTATTTGTTCTTCGTATATCAGAACCGGTGCGTATCTAATGCTAACTGTGCGTTTGTGTAGACCTCCACTAGAAGTAGATAGCTATATTTATTTTATAGCTAATACCGAATATAGTTTTGGTGTAGGTGCAAGTATTATATTTTTTTCATATTATATTACTTTCCTTTTATTGCTTTCCTCTGAGTTTCGACGTTACGTCGTAGGTATCTCTCCATACCTCTTCCGCCTCGTCCCCTGTCATCGACCTCTTCATTGCCCTTCGGAGGATCCTCATGTTTAGCATAAAAAACTCCCTTTGAACGATGATTGAGAAAAATATTAATAATTTTAACGTATCTCTTTAATATGAATACGGTAAAATATGCAAAGCTACGAACTGTATTAAACACGATGGAGAAAATTGAATATCAATTTGATTAAATAAAAAGTTAGTACATATGGGGAAATCAATTTAGTAAATTAATATGTTTAATAGTTCTTTTTCTTCATATAAAGTCATACATATATTTACTTTACATATAAAATATATGTTATTTGTTGTCACTGATATAAACGTTATTTAAATGAGTTCGAGTAGAAAGTGGTGAAGGGAGTGTGTCTACACTAGTCTCCCTGTTTACTCTGGTATTTAGGAAAAGGCGTGAAGCTGATTCTATTTATGGCACGACGTATAGCATTCAATGGATGTTCACCTTAAAGTGACTTGATGCAGGGAAGTGTTACCCTAGGGAATATTATTATAACAATACTGCATGAACATATTTGTTTACATATACGAGTAAATATATGATAAGTAATAATAAATCTCGTTTCGACGTTATTTCTTTGATAAATAAAACTAAATAGAATTATTAATGTATTATTCCTTAGATTATAAGTGTTTCAAAACAGCAGCTTTAACTTAAATTTATGTTATTTTCATTTCTGTTTTGTATAATATTATAGTCATACGTTATTTATATCTAAGTATTAGAGATTTGTGATAGACTATATACTTTATATACATGGATTTGACTTGGCATAAAATAATTTACCATTTTTCACTTCGTACTTATGTATATTGTCCGTGTATCAACTAAGGCCACAAAATGAATTTTAAATTGCAAGGCGAAGAAAATGATAAACAGATTTTCATTCAATTTCTATTACGTTGGGTATAATAAAACGAATAACACTAAAATATTTTCCACATTGGTGTCCATGTGTACGATTGGAATGACGAGTAATTGGAATTTTCGTTATACGGATGAACGGTTATATTTTTGTTTGTATCGATACACGATATTAATTTCATAACGTCAAGTCAGACACATACTCAACTACGCCGGAACGTAGTTTATTACATGTTTTAATAGTTTTCTTGATTATTAAAGTGTTTAACCTGAATCCGGTTAATACTACATGGGGCGGACGGATAAAATCTACATATGTTTCCTAAAAAAACTATCTAAGTCAATAATAACATTTACAGTTATAAAATCAATTTCACGCTGTATCCCGCACACAGCAGGGTAGGAACCACAGAGGAAACCTAAGACCTGTAAAGTTCACTCTGTTCCTCATTTTCCTATGAATTCTGGACACATTGCGTGTTGAATGGCGGAATTCAACGCCACGATTTCCCTCGGCACCAGAGCGAAGAAAATATAAATTTAAATAAAAATTTAATTTTCACCAGTGGGGATCAAATCCACAACCTTGCACGTTTGCAGTCACACGCACGCAGACGCCACAACTGGCCTCATACGTTAGTTAGTACCTTTTTGCTTCATTAGATACTCATCACTAGCATTTATTTAAATGGATGATATGAAATGTGAAGTCTATATTTCTTTAATATTTTTATTTTAAATATAACATAAGTAAATAGTACTTCTAAAACGAACTTTTTATCGAATATATTCTCGAATCGAAAATATTTTTATCTAATGTTCGAATATAAAACGTGTACATTATATAAAGATTTAATCGCTGTTAGTATATTAAAGCGATCAAAGGGTACGTTTATAACTGTATACAATAATCTTCATCTCTTTCGCTTCGCCTTCGTCGAAGGACTTAGCTTAGCAAAGGCAACCTATTATCAAGATAAATCCTTGGCAGCCTTACGGTATTATGTTTAACGAATTAATGTGTTTTATTCATAGAATTTATGTGAAATCATATTGACACTGTTTATTTTTATTTATTTATATTTGAGCATTTTGAGTTTAGTTTTGGTTAATTAAATTCGAATAATTTGGTAAAATATTAAAAGATTTTTTTATATTTTGTTTTAATTTTTAACTTGAGCTTCACATAGCAGGGAACCAAAACTGGGTTCTTAACACTAGGTTCCCAAGTTCTCTCTACTATCCTAGGCCTACCCTGCTACATGCGGGAAACAGCGTGAAGCTTAAAAAAAGTCTATAATAAGCACGACTGAAGTATAAATGTCGTTATTAATGTTGTTAAAGCTTATTCAATTGCACGTATTCTGTATATTGAAAAGTGTCGCATACTGTTCCCCTTTCGCTCGTATTTTCCATTAGTTCGTTATATTTTTTCAAGTGGACTTTAGTTTGCGTGTTAATAAGGCATCGCTACTTTTCATAGCCTCGTTCACGGGTAATAAAATATTACAAAAAAAAATACATTCATCATTAAGTAAAGTATTGAAACGAATTACACGATACTTTTTGGTTGAATATTATCTGATGGTAATTATTATAGTAGATATATATTTATGTTATCTCATCTATTTATTATATTGTAATAATTTGGGGCCACTATAAATAACATAATATGGCTTAAGCAGGATTTGTATTCGCGTCCCTTTTATAATGTCCAAGCACTGGACAATTGAATTGAGGCCAATTGAAGTTATACGTTTAGAATTTAGATTGTGGTTTGTTAGGAGTTACTTATAATATAAGTAATATAAGTAAATAAAGCTTTGATTCGTAATTGAAAGTTTTTTTTCTACATCCAAAAATAACAAAGAAAGATGTAGTTCGATGTTATCTCATTTTGTTGTCTGTATATAAATACAGCATAACGCTTCACGAATTTTCTCGAGTAGCCTAGTAGGAAGAGAGAACCCAGTGTTAAGACACTGTTTCCGGTCTGTTCCCTAATTTGCGCCCAATTTCCATTTGAATACATTAATTCAAATAAAATCCTCGCCAGTTGACATTGCATTACATTACATTTTCTTATTTAAATGAGTATGTAACAATTATTATCAAATATAATATTAATATAAATATAATATGTATGTATATTTAAAATATATATTATACAAAGAATTTCAACCCTTATCACATTGTATTAAACAATATAATAACGTGTAGACTACATACCGGGTGTATGTAGTATTAAAACTGTTAATATCGATCCAGTGATAAAAGATAATGTTCGAGCACCGTTTATGTTCCCGTAGATTATTGTGTTTCTTTCTACATACATTTATAACAGATATTTACAATACTGCATATACTGCTTGGAAATAAAATTATGTTTTAAGTATTATTTGGTTATTGAGGCCATTGTAGCAGTTGTTTTATTGTAAATGGTTATATACTGCGATGATTGGGGGTTGAATCCCTGCTCGGGGAATTGAAGTATTTTTAGTTCCTCGCCCAAGGAACTCTTGGCCTCCACACGCAGTAATTCGAGCGGAAAGCGGAAAACGGAATGTCTTATAGGTTCTCTTTAACTTTTCTGCTATGCGTATTTCGTATGCAGAACATAAACGGTACTTGAACATTATCTTTTATCATTGGATCGATATCAACAGTTTTAACACTAACGCGTGTATGTTATTTGCATCGGTACACACTATTTTATCCTTTGATACAGTGTGATAAGGGTTGTAATTCTATATATATACATATATATGTTTAATTTACATGTATATATGATATATTTATATTTTGTAATAATAGTTGCATATTCATATACATAAAAAACATGAGGAATTAATGAACTAACAAGGCTTTTCAAATATTTTCTTTATTTGTAATTGATTTATTAAATAAAAAGTAGCGTGAAATTGAAAAAAAAACTATATATTACATAGTTCTATCAGATGTTATCGAATATAGTGTAACAAGGTTAGACTGCTTTATTACTTTTATAATTTTGTTACTTATATTAATACTTGACATATATTCATTTAAAGAATTCGAAATAAAATACGAGGAGACAGTTTGTACAGACTTTTTTCTCGGCATATTCCGCTTTGTGGGAATCGAAGATTAGTAACCACCAATATTATACACGTAATTATTAAGATTATAACATACATTTCATATATTATAGACATTTTATACAAAAACAAAAATAGTAACAGTAGCTATAAGTTTTTTTAATATTCAATTACTTCTTGCGAGAAAAAATATGTCTGATATATTTTTATTAATATCAGCCGCCCTTTTTTTTCTTTTGTATATATAAATATATCGTTATATCGTTGTCTCGGAATGAGAACATGGCGTTATCTTGTTAAAAAGAACTAAACAAAACGAAACTGATAGCAATCTTTCGATATAGTATTGTCAACCGTCAACGAACGTCTCTTCTTGGTTCTTTATCTAAAATACCATAAAATACCATAAATTAGTTTAATTCCTCCAAAATACCATAAATAGCATGTATATATTATATAACAATCTTTCAGTATAAATCCCTAGTGTAATATTTGATTTCACTATCATCGACGTAAAATACAAGATACCATCAAACACTAGTAACAAGGTAACAATTTCATATAATAAATAAGAGGAGGGTAGTTTTGAAAACATAACATTACGTCGAACGCCCGTCTATCCATGTATTTAATTCTCAGCGGTAGGTAACCTGCGGTCGGCCGTAGATCGAGTTTGATAAGTGATAACGCGGTGTAATCGAGCGATGTGTGCCCTTATCAGTGATAAGAATATAGCAAACATGTACGACTATGGAGTGTGGCGTGGATATTCTAGAACAATGAGGTAATATTGAGTTTATTACGACGATATATCAAATTTTTGTTTCATTTATGGTTGTTTTAAGTAGATTTCTAATTTGTTTTTATTTATGTATAGTGTGTAATATGTAGGTATTTTTATATTATTTCAATAGCTTAATTTTAGCTTCTGTTATCTTTTAAAGATATCTGTAAACGTATCGTAATGTTGATATAACCTATAAATTGTCTTGCACGCATTCGTTTTTCGTTGGTTCGTGGTAGGTTTGTTATTGAGTTGTAATTTACAATATATACATCCATACTTACATTGTATTTAATAGTATTTCGATATTACATTATTAACTTAAAGTAGGTTTATATAGTAATAATAATTATGATTAAACCTTTTAAGTCGAAAGATTACAATATTACAGTACAATATTAGAAGAAGGCAATCTTATTAGATTCGTAGAAGGTCATTATACTACGAGTATGTGTATTTATAACTAATAGTGTGATGTTAATATTATTTAAAAAGGAACAAAATAAATACTAAGCAATTTTCTAGCATCGCTAAAATTTAATTTTATATTTAGGTAAAGAAATAAAAGAAAATAGATTTTAGACACTTGAACTTAGAAGTGACTGATATATGTGTAGGTATACTAAAAAGAAATAATAAAATATACATTTAAAAAAAACTACGCAATAATATTTATGAAACTGAATTTGACCTATTTATAATTATATTGTCATCAAACTCGGCAGTTTTACTTAGCTTAGATGACATACAATAATATTTTATTATCGATTTGGTCTGAAGATGGAGCTAGGATCTGAGTGGTGGAACTCTTCAGAGGTTACTGGTAGACCACTCGAATTTAGGTTTATATAGTCTATAGCTCTGAGCACATTCTTTAGTACTTGGTGTAAAAAGATTGTTTTTTTAACCGACGACTTCAAAATTATAAAATCTTTGTAAAATTATTTTTCACATTTTAGTTCATTGTTAGAAGTCGGTTTTTTTTAAAAAATATATATTTTATTAGTTTTTTTAACGATATATTTTTCTTTCTTAACATTAACTATTATATTTTTTTTTTTCAGTTTCAAATAGAATGACGCCTAATTGTATAATTGTATGTAACTCTTATCGTTAAGAATTAAGCACAAGAAGAAAAAAGAAAATTAAATTTCTATACAATTTATATAACAATATAAAAGTATATTAAATTATAAAATTATTTTATAATATTTTACATTATGTTGTAAATGAATTGTGATGTTTAAATCAAATAATACTAGAATAAGTGATGAGTATTCATTTGTTTACATATTATTACCATAGATGATGAGATCTGTCAAAAAAACCCCTGGATATTTAAGAATATTTAATATTGAGGAAAATTGTATGTTTTGCGTTTGGTTGGTTTCACCACTTCACTCACAACGTCTCTTATTGGTCAAAAAATAAATAAGATAAAAGACAGTCTTATATTTAACTTCTAGCCTAACCTCACACTAGAATGCACAAATATAATTTTATTATTTTCTTTTGCAGTGGGATGAACATGAATATAAACAACAACAACAGTACGAGCATCAACAACAACAACAATAATGATGAGAAAGTTGAAATGCCGGACCCTGATTATATAAAAGTAAGTAATTTAAAAAAAATCTACATATATATATACATATACTCCCTTAACAAATATACCCTATTCAAGAACTTTCTTGATTAGGTTAAGCAAGATAATAACAAATTACCAGTTTTTCTATCTTGATATTTTTAAAGTATTCCACACGTAGCGGGGTAGGCAGAGGGGACCTGGAAACCTAATGTAAAGATGCTTCGTTTCCCCAATTCTTGCAGCATTTTGAGGCGTATTGAGTCCTTGCTTTGGCTCATTACCAAAGCGAGGAAATAAAACTAAGAAGTATTTCATTCTCCGGAGTGAGACCCATAACCATCGCGTTTACAGTTGCAGGCATTCCTCCACCTCTAATATGATAGATATCTAGATATACTGGAAAATTATTAATTTCAATAGTGTATTATAAAATTTATAATATGTAAACAATGTCATAAACTTTAAATAGTAAACATGTTGTAGAACAGCAATATGAGTAAATTAAAGAAAAAACCTGCCAAGTGCGAACCGTAGTCACGAATGAAGGCTTCCGTGCCATTATCTATAAAAATGGCATGAAAATCAAGTTTATTGTACGGGGGAAGACCTTAAATATTTATTTAATACAGTTTTGTATTTGTTGTTATAATAGCAACAGAAATACCTCATCTGTGAAAATATTACATGTCTAACTATTACGGTTACGGTAACAGATGGACATGCAGATGGACGGACCCTTTAGGTACGGAACCCTAAAAAAATAATTTAAAATAATATATTTAAAGTTTAGTTAAAAGAAGAGCATCCTAAAACTCCTTTCTGCTAACACCATTTAAAGGCGGAAGACAAAATCTAAGCCTAAGTAAATTTAGGAGCTTCTCTTGAAATAACAGCATTATCCCTTAACTCAGCACGATGTGTGCTCTAAACAAAGATTGGAAAGCTTCTGTTGGCTTGAGCTTATTTTTGGTATGAATTAAGCTTAATCTGTAGAACGTAGGCCGAAGCCTGTGAGGCTGTCGTGGTGTAGGGGCACAAGGGTACGGCGATGATTATGGGTTCGATCCCCACTCGAGGGAATGAATTATTATTTCTTAATGTTTTCATTTTTTCGCTCTGGCACAATCTGGCAATGCCTCGTAAAATTCAGCGGAAAGTGGAGAACGGAGTGTTTTAACACTAGGTTCCCTCTGCCTACCCTGCTGTAAGCAAGATACAGCGTGAAGCTGATTTATTTAATTTGTAGAACGTAGAATCACTCATGACTGTACTCCATATATTAGCAACAGGTGAGGATAAACAATCATTAGGTATTCTATTGGTGAATTGAGATTTCAGTACTTTAAAGTGCCTTTAGTTTCGTATAACGTTAGTTGGACGGGCGGACGAGTGGACGGGTGTACGTGTACAAAGCCACTGTAGCGTTTGTTTGGATAGGAATAACTTGGCTGCTTTGAAAATGTTTTCACATTTCACTGTGAACTTACGTGACAACTGAAATATGTTGTTTTTTTTTATATACACTGTATGTCGCACTAGTGGAGTAAACAGAGGGAACCTAGGGTCAAGACACTCCGTTCCTATTAAGACTCATCCTTTTCCCACTTTTCCACCAAATTCTAGAGGCGTGAAACTCAATGCCGTGCTTTGCCTCGTTACCAGAACGAGAAAATCAAAATGTTAAATATTTCATTTCCTCAAGTGGGAATCCTCTGATCCAGACGTTAATGACATCGTCTGCTGTCATGAAGTAAGTTAAAAATTTCGGATCTGATCGGATTTTTTTATATTTGTGCGACTGAAAACGTAAGAAATTATTTTTAAATAATAACAACGTACTTTGAATATATGTGCGAGCGAGCGAACTTTGTTTTGTTACGTTTGTAGTGGGGAAATAGAAATAATTTAGCAGAATAGTTGGAATTGAAGCTATAACCATCCTGTTTCCATTCAGATAACGTTCCCCGCCATCACGACACGCTCAATGCTAATTGAACCTGTTTTATGTGCCTACATAAATTTTAAAAAATAATCTTGAAAGTTTTAAGCTAGCTAGCTAGTTAGCAATAATCAATAATTCGCTATAATTAATAATAATAGTATTATTTTTCCATTGTAAAAAGACATTTTCATAAAAGTAGGTGTGTAAATCCGTACGTGAAATAAATCTGTTACACCGTGTCTATATATGTAAGTGTATTGGATCCGCGGAGCAGTCGTAAAGCCCCGAGCATTAGAGACACGACGACGGTGTTACTTTTGAGATGTTTGGACGTAAACGAGTGGAAATATTTGTAGATATTGTGTATCAATATTGTTTTAGTTTCATGCTCGGTCCTATATAGCAGGATAGGTGAAGAGAATCTAGTGTTGAGATTCTCCATCCTCCAAGTGTTGCAGTGAGGTCTATATTTTTTTTAGAAATCGCATTTTATATAAGAACTAGAAATGTCTTCATATTTTAAAAAATAAACATTAGATTAATATGTAAATTAAAAAATGTAAAAATCACTAAGTGAAATCAGACATTTCCCTACATATATTTTTTTCATAAAAAATACAGATACTATTGACAATATATACATACATTTATATTATATTCGTTGGCCCCGTTTTACCATTCAAATAAAAAACTCAGTAGATATCAATGAAGCGAACGTTTAATTTGGGCGAGTAGTGTAGTGTAACAGATTTAATCACTACGGGACCGCGTGTAGAACCGTACAGTGTTTCACGACCCATTTTCACGTTGATAACAAGATTTTCACGTCAGTAGATATTATCAGGACGAAAGTAGACTGATAAAGCTGATTCTTGTATAAAATGCAGCAAAATATATTTTGGGCTGTAAACTGTATCTTATAAAATATTTTTTTATATGCTTTCGTCTGTGTTACTCAACTAAAGAGGTGGTGACGAGCCTTTACTTTTAGTAGATCACTTTTTTTAGTCTGTATTTTGTCTATAGCAGGATGGATAAAGGGAACCTGGGAACCTAGTGTTAAAACACTCAGTTCACATAAACTTCCGTTCCCCACTTTCCGCTGAATTCTTGAAGCATTGCTTGTGGAGTGGCAGAACTAGACGCCGCGTTTTGCCTGGTTTCCAGAGCGAAGAAATTATTAAATATATCATTCTCTCAAGTGAAAATCGAATGCACAACCGTCGCGTTAACAATTGCATAGTACGGTTGTTGTTCTTGAAATTAAAAGTAACTTTAAATGTAATTATTTCTCCCCTTCATCGTAGCATCTCGGTGCAACCATTGGGCTACGAGAGCGTTTACGCGTTTATACACTTTCTTATGTATACAAAGATATTATTATATCAATCATTAATCATAATACAATAGCGATATAATTTTGGTGCTATATTTTAATATATGTGTGGAATGTAATTTATATACCTCGACTAACCATTGATTGATTGATTTCTCGAAATATGGCGTTTCGAGCGTGCCAGTTGCGCACAATTCATTTCGCCAATGTCACGTTGTATGGAAAACACACGAAGGAAATTGACCGGTAATAAAAAAGATAAATATACACAATTATAGAATACATGTAAACAAAAGAGATCCTGTGTTAGTACAGCCTTCACCTAAAACAAAACAAACACAAATTTACAATATATACACAACACATTAGATTAGTAATAAATAATATTTTACATGGGGGTTAATTTAAAGTTTTATTTTGTTAAGTTTAATATATTTACATAAAAATTTACATAAAGGACTAAACACAAACATTAACAAACACTGAACATTTAAAGGACGAGGGACTTTATGAGGAAGGACATCATATAAGGGACGAGTTAACTTAGGACAAGAGAAAAGGATGTGGGAAGGGGAGCCGTCGTCCAGGCCACATTCACACAGAGAGTGGTCCCTGACCCTGATCTTAGCTAGATGTACAGGAGTAGAAGCATGCCCAAGACGTAAGCGACAGATTGTTGTAATAATCCTCCGTTCAATAAACCTTTGAGAATAAAACCAAGGTCGCCTAGGAATATCAGGTTGAATAAGGGCGTAATACTTACCTTTATGGGATTTTGACTCACTCCAGGAATTATTCCAGGACTTATGCAGATGAATATCCGCAAGGGACATCAGATCTTGGGCGGAATTGGAGAAATGGTCTAATGTGCCACACTGAATAGCTGATTTAGCGCAGGAGTCTGCAGATTCATTCCCACTGATTCCAGAATGTCCTGGCATCCACACCAAAGTAACATCCAAACCCTTTAGATGACAAGAGTACAATTCTTTACGAATCCTTAAAACAATTGAAGATCTCAATCTACTATAAAATGGGCTTCCCTTTAAGGCCATTAAGCAGCTTAGTGAGTCAGTAAAAATAACCGTCTGTTTAAAATTGTGGGAATGTGTAAACAGGACTGCTTCTAACAAAGCAATAGCCTCGCCTGTGAACACAGATGATTCGGGAGGGCATTTAAATTGTAATATAATTTTGAATTTTGGTATCCAGCAAGCTGCACCAACACAGCTTTCTTTTGAAAGCTTTGATGCATCTGTAAAGATGAGGATGTGATTTGAAAAATTTTCATTTACTATGGATTGAAATTTTGTGTTGGTGCCAGGATCTCCCTTGGTTAGGCCAAGATTTGTGACGATACAAGGAGAATGAACTAGGGCGTTATACGGTGTAAGGAATAGTGGATTAGAAGGAAAACAAGTCAAAGGATTAGGGAGAGAGGTAAGTCTAAGGAAGCTATCAAGCAGGTATGGTAAAGGTTTGCCTTGAGGGATGAGATCAGCTAGCTTAGATAGCTTAGACCGTAGAGGATGGGAAGACAGCTGCAACATTTTACTCACAAATCGATCGGAAAGGAATTGTCGGCGGATAGGAAGTGGAGGATCTACACACTCCACCTGCAATGCATTGGTAGGAGTAGACTTCATCGCACCTAGGATAATCCGAAGACATTTATATTGTATTCGGTTTAATTTTTCAGTAGGTAATTTATTAAAGGGGTCTAACACAAATAATCCATAGTCAATATGACTGCGAATTATAGCTTTGTACAGCAGTTTTTGAGTATAAGGGTGAGCGCCCCACCACATACCAGACACAGCTCTCAAAGCATTAATGCCTTTTTCACATTTCCTGCTGAGATATTCAGCATGAGCAACTCCGTTCAATCGTTTATCAAGTATTATGCCTAAAAATTTGACGTTTTCTGTTAGATGAATGGGAATATTATCACACAAAATTTGAAAATTTGGAATTACTCTCTTTTTTGTAAACACGACCGCTTGACATTTAGCTACCGACAATGCCAGGCCATGCCAGAGAGCCAGAGAGCCACTGGTTAAGATAGTGCAAGGCAGTATTTAAACGAAAAGTTATGTCCTCCACAGAATTTGAGCTGTAATAGAGGACGATGTCATCAGCATACTGAAGGATGTTACAGAAATTATTAACAGATAATTCAAGGTCATGTGTGTATATGTTATACAACAGCGGACTAAGAGGTGAACCTTGAGGAAGACCTTTCCAGACAAGTCTGGAAGGTATAGTAAGAAGCGGATGTCTTACAGATACCGATCTCCCGGTCAGCAGATTACATATGTAATGGGACATCCTCGGCGGAATACTCAGCTGACGCAATTTCTGCCTGAGCACCGGAAGAAGAACATTATCATATGCAGATGCGACATCTAAAAAGACACCAACCAAATACTCTCCTTTGGCAAAGGCTCGTCGAATATCTGTAGTAAGAATACTGAGACTATCAATAGTACTTAGCCCCTTTCTAAAGCCAAACTGAGAGGGCGCTAAGATATTCCTACTTTCCACTATCCATTCCAGTCGATTTTTCAAAAGCCGTTCAACAATCTTAGATATAGTAGATGCCAGGGCAATGGGTCTATAGGAATTAAAATCTGAAGGACATTTTCCAGGTTTGAGGATAGGGATAACAATTTGGGACTTCCATGAGTTGGGTATATTGCCTGATTGAAATATTTTATTTATCATGTTTAGAAAATGATGTTTAGATTTATCATTTAATTTTGTAATAAAGGAGTAAGAAATACCATCCTCACCTGGACTGGTATCCTTTAAATCCGTTAAGACGTTTTTAAGTTCTTCAAAGGAAAAAGAAGATCCATTTCCTCCGAAGATTCAACCGGCGTGGATATAAATAAATCTTGGGATGGGACAAAAGGGGGAGCCAATTTGTTTGCAAAATCGTTGAGCCAAACAGAAGGATTATTGGAATTGGGACTGCTGACATTGTTAAGAGATCGGCGAAATCTCTTAACATTTGTCCAAACAAGGGAAGACGAGGAACGAGGACTAAGGGATTCACAAAAACTTATCCAACCACGTTTTTTCTTTTTCCAAATGCAATTTCTAAACTTCGCATCCTTGCGTCTGTAGTCGATAAAATTTTCCATAGTCATACAGGCTGCGTATGACTCCTCGGCAAATGTTCGCCAAAGGACAGAATCAGAGCATTCCTGATCCCACCAGGGATTGAAATGCATCCAATTCCGAATGGAGCGGTATTTGGGGATATGTAGGTCAGCAGCAGACATAATAGCAGAGACAAACCCTTCATAGTAAACAGAGATACTCTCATAATTACCAGACTCAGAAAGATTGCACAACATGCAATCCACAGAGTCGGCGTACTCGTTCCAGTTGGCCTTTTTTAAATTAAATTTATGGGGAAGGGAAGGAGTAGGAGTGGGAGGAAGTCTATTATTTAAGGACAGCAAAATCGGGAAATGATCACTACCATGGGTAGATGGAAGTACAGACCATGATAGTTGGGAAGCAAGAGAAGGAGAAGATAAGGAAAGGTCAATAGCAGACCTAGGGTTCTGATTTGGATTAACCCTACGAGTCGGTGACCCATCATTGAGAATGCAGAGGTCCACATCATCAATCATTTCCACCAAACGAAGGAGAGAATCCATCACAGTAGTAACACCCCCACAAAGTGTGATGGGTGTTAAAATCACCCAGGACCACCACAGGGCTGGGAAGCGAAGAGATAATAGACTTAAGCTCTAGAAAGATGGAAGGGGAAGGATGAGGGATGTAAACAGAAAGGAAGGAAATACCAAGGGTCCTCACAGCAACAGCATTCAACTGTTGACTATGAGAAGGGAGAGGAA
>HE669240.1:29970-69501 GCA_000313835.2 Heliconius melpomene melpomene | reverse complement strand
GGGCAACGTAGGACGTAAAGGAAGTTCATCAGCAGTTGAGATTATGCTCACAAGAGTGTCAGTCAAAGCAATTAACAGATCCTTTGTAGATTCTGCTGGACTGTCAGAACCTTGATTTAGTGCACAACCATTAGGAAGGGACGAGGAACAATTGCTAATAATGGACTGGTGAGCTTGTCTATTGTATCCCTTTGCCATAGGAGCGTGGGGACGGGGAGCTTGGAAAACTGTTTTACAATAGGATTTAGAGGAAGTAGCAGGTCTGCTTTGTTGGGATTGAGAGTTTGTGAAAACAGGAGGTGAGAACATTTCCTTAGCAACATCTGCATAGGAACGTTGGACAGATGGGAACCGAGAGGATGCTTCCATATAGGAAATACACTCTTGCGACATAACCGTCTTAATGTTCTGTTGTCTTACAAACTCAGGGCACCCTTTATCAGTTGCAAAATGTTTAGCTGTGCAATGGATGCAGGTTGAATTTTCCTGTCACATGCATCACCAGTATGAAACTGGGAACACCTATAGCACCTTGGCTTTGATCTACACTGTGACTTAACATGACCAAAACGACAGCAATTAAGGCACTGGATTGTAGGATATTTATAAAGTTCAATATTAAGGACAGATTTATAGGAGAACACTCTTTCAGGCAATTGTTGGCCACGTATAGTAATTACAACAGTTTGAGTTGGAACCCATGTAACTACACCCTCACTTACATTCTTGCGGTTCATTCGTCTTGCTTTTATAACTTCTCCGCATGCACTAGGGAATATCAGTGAGCCAACAAACTCTTCCAAAGACCATTCAACGGGAATTCCTTTTACAATTCCCATCCTTGTAATATTAAATGTCGGGATTACACAAACATATTTACATAGACTAAGAACAGGGTTATTCAAAAATCTATTTGCTGCATCAGCAGATGTAAATTGGACACTGATTTTATTGCGGCCCACATTTTTAACTCCATCATTAACTATATCAGTGATTTTATTAGTATGGAGAAATTGACCAAATTTAATGGCTCTTATAGAGGTCCCTGCAGATGGATCAGGAGATTCCCTTGACACATACACAATAAAGGGACCTTTATCAGTACTAATATAGGATTTTGGGGCATCGGATAAGGCAGGGTGGGTCCATACATTCTGGATGGAAGGAGTGGCAGTGGCTGGGTCTATGATCGTTTTTTTAATAACATCTTGGTTTGAGGATGTTTCCTCAACTTGTCTTTTTCTATTAACTGTAGAATTTACATTACTCCCCCCAGGATCAGGGGGGTCAGGTGGAGGATCAGGATCCATCTTAGAATAAAAATAACCTAACTAAAACTAATCTAATCTATAAGACAACACAACTACTTACTATTACCAATCACCTTATTAGTATGAATCTATTTACACTATTATATATTGTTTCCACTATGTAAAATAAACATTTTCAGTACTAAAAAAAGATATTTTCACGAACACGTGTGTTAACCAAAACAAACGTCAGCGATAGTGAAAATTACTATACGACATACTTCAACAGAAAGGAAGTTGCTCGCTTTTGCTACGGTTTAATTCTGTTAGCTAATGAAAGCTTATAGATACCTACTCCATGTAATTGCCAAACACAATCGTAATTGGTCGAAATTCGAACCTTTTATTCATAGTTTATTTTCGTATATGAGAAACTAAAAATATCGCTGTTTCCCGCGTATAGCAGGGTTGGCAGGGGGAACCTAGGAACCTAATGTTAAGGTACTCCGTTCCCAAATTAACAGTTACGTTCCCCATTTTCTACTGAATTCTCATGAACCTGCGTGTTGAGTGTAACTCAACGCCGCGTTTTGCCTACATACCACGAAAAATTAAAATAATCATTGCCCCGTGTGGAGAACAAATTTCCTGAAGCGTATCCTGAACTTTTCTTTAATATATGTATTAAAATGTTATTCCACAAAAAAAAAAAATTTGGAAATAAAATTTGGAAAAACTATTGACTTATAATAACTAACTTATAATATTCAATAATATAATATTTTTTCGAATCACGTCCACTGCATTTTGTAGGACCTTCTTTAAACGAAATAAAATAAAAATACGTTGATTTTGACATTTAATTAAAATAACAAAACTTTGTAAGCTGTAACAACTACAACAGCGGTAGAAAGCGTTCGTTTAAAATTTATGTTACTAACAGTGTAGATATACGAGTTTTCTGTTCGACACTCTAAAAGCTCTGCGCGGGCTCAAAAGGAATTACTCGTAATCAATTTGCGATTTTCATCAGCGTGATAAGTTTTCACGTTGCTGCCTTTGTGACGTGAGTCGACATCAATCATGAGATGTCTGCCTTTGTCATTTTTTTTTTGGATACTTCAAAAAAGTTAGGTACTATCTAGCTAGGCCTTTAGAGTATTTTATTTTCGTATTGTTGACATAAAAATTCTTAATTTTCTTTCAATATTCAATTTTTCTTATATTATTTATTCGCCCAGCGCCCTAACGTTTTTCCTGACGAAACTAAACGTTATTGCTATTACAGTTAAAAATTACACTGACAAAAGAAAAAAAAATACCTACTTTATTTTTATCAAACGCACACCCATCGTGCATATTGGCAGTTACATAAATAAATTGAACACTCAGCAGTCAGCGGAAACGTTCAAAAGTCAAAGCTTAACATGTGGTATTCCACACTTAAAGCTCGCAACGCAATCGGGCGAAACCTTTTTAATTACGTCAATATATCACTCGATTTTCGAATTTGCAACTTTTGGCGTCCACTCCACTCCACTCCACTCCACTCCACCCGGCTTCGGGAGGCGGAATCGGATTTCCGCACAACTTTGTTACAATGTTGACACTTTTAATTTAACTATTTAAACGTTTGGTGCAATCGAAAATAAAGTAAATGTTTTACTTAATCTGTTCACTTTGAGCTTGTTAAGTGCTTTAAAAGATTTTTTGGTTACATTAACTTTTTGTATAAGGTGTTTTGGTAAACTATATTTATACTAATATTATACGAATAAATCCCGCACGCAGCAGGATTATCAGAAGAAACCTAGTGTTAAGACACTCCGTTCCCCATTTTCATCTCTTTATATTTGATACTTTTCGTCCAATTTATTATTTATATGATATTATTTATATATTTTATTCTTTATTATTAATCTGTCCACACCCGTGTTCCAGATGTTCGTCGGCCAGGTGCCTCGGAGTATGGACGAGAACGATCTCCGGCAAATGTTTGAGGAGTTTGGCAGAGTGCACCAGATAAACGTGCTACGTGATAAGATCACCGGCTCTAGTAAAGGTAGGATTTTTATGATTTATTTAATTTTTGTTTTTGTTATTGGGATACTGTAAAATAAGATGATTTTGAAAGATTTTTTTTAAAGATTAATATAAATATTTTGGATTATGAATTTACTAGGTATGTGTGTGAGTCGAAAATGTTAGATAGGTATATTTTTTAAATATGTTTATGAAAATGGAGGCGTATTTACGCCTCGTTCATTCTCTTAGTCATGTAATTAAAAAAAATATCGAAAATAGATTTAATGTTTTAAATATTATCTACTAATACAATTAAAATAATTAATGACCAAAATGAAAAAACAAAATGAAAAAACACTAACTAATATAAAAATGCTAGTGATATTGTTCCTACAGAATTTAGCTTTATTTGTTGAATTTTAATATAAGTATTATATTTGAGATAACGCCACTCCCACTGTACAATTTTGAACGCAATATCTCTGAATAGTAGATGAGAAGTAGAAAATGGAAAAGATACGTTGACGTCCCGTCACGTCACAAGAAATTTAAAATATTTTTTACGTCAACGTAAATATTACTATTAACACAACGGCTAGGTAAAACGTAAAAATATTGTTTAATAACAAGGGAATAAAAATGACTGATGAATAAATAGTTAAGTAGGTTATGGTTATGTTCTTGGACTCACAAACATGGCGTGTATAGTTGATTTTTATCTTTATTTTACTATTGGTTAACTATAGTAAAATATGTAACATATATGTTTATCTTTAGATACTATTTCCATCAGCATACAAGTATTAAATACAAAGCAGTAATTATTAAGGTAAACTAAATAATTAATATGTTTAGGACTCTAATTCTGAATCACTTTAAGCCTTCAAAGGCCTACCTCGATGTGTTTCTAACATATTCGATAATTATATCTGAAATATAAACAGGAAATTTTAGTGATAATTTTAATCGAGTTTAGAATATGAAACGAACAAACATGCTATATTATGAAATTGAGCATCGCTTAAAATATCAACTACGAAATTATTATGTCAGTGTGAGTGAAATTATTTTCCCAAAATTAATAATAAATATTGCCGACTGGATATTAAAAAATATATATCTTATATACTTTTTACATTCTTTATACTTTGCTTTATCTGGATCTGAGGAGTAGCACATACCTTTTACCAGGTAAATTAGTTTTATAGTTAAGGTGGTATATGATTTTAATTGTATAAAGTTTGTATTGATATCGATATTATACATTGTAATTGTTTGATGTTTTAGCTTAATACAAATACAAAAATTTTAATTAAAAACTACTACAACTCTCTACACAGAGTGTCAATACACTAGTTAGACACAAGTAGTTTCACACTGTTGCTTAACTGTAAAAATTCTGGTGATAATTTATATTAACGATTTTTGTAATGAAAACCAGTTATTAAATTTGGTTTTTTTTGTTAAATTAAATATTTTCAGTTCTATCCAAACAACAGCACAGTTTTACTGCCATTGTTTCCAACAAGGACAAAGCGTATAAGTTATTTAGTTGACATTTTTGTTTTAACGCTTTGTGCGAGAGTCTTCTTTTGTGAGCCATGTAAATATGTTATATTTAGATTTCAGAACATGATTTTCTGAGGTTGGTAGGTAGTAATATTTGAAATATTTTTTTAGTTTTAGTTCTTTGGTTGATGATATTCTTAAGATTTATCAATATTATATATTTTCCTTATTTATCAAACAAAATGAACAAAATTTATAAATTATGGATTGGATAAATTACGTCCAATTTATTAACACAAAATTTTAAAAAAATAACATTTCTTTTCACATTTATATTATTATACTTTTATTATAACTCATATATGAAATAAACGAGCTACTAAACCATTAATAAATTAATGCTTACAACTGTTTTGTTTCTCATTTCTTGTAAAAGCTTTTTTTATTTACGAAATATTTTTTACATGTATAAAGCAAGTTAATTTTCTTACTTACTCGTATGTCGTTGTCCTGTCGTGTGCCGCGGTAGACCCTCTGTGCGTGTATTGTAGTACTGTGTGTGGTGTCACTTTATGTACGCGAGCTTTTGTTTACAGGGTGCTGTTTTGTGACGTTTTTCACGCGAAAAGCTGCGCTGAAAGCTCAGGACGCTTTGCACAATATCAAAACGTTGAGCGGGGTAAGTGCGTTTTATGTTATCCCTACTTTTTTTTTTCTATGTTTACATATATAGGTAATTTACGGGCCTTCTTAATGACTTTTTTTGTTAGTGATGTGAAAATATCCTGTTATTTTATATGGTCATTAGATTGTGATCTTCTCATATGTATAGATTGAATGTCGTGAATACTGTATTTTATGTATAAAAAATATCTGTTTCGTTGTAAATTTTTTATATAATATATTTAATATCAATTCAAGGAAATATATTTTGTAAAATAATTAATTATATTAATTAAATTATTCATAACAAGACTAATTGAAAAATAAAAAGTCCTGAAACAAAGTTTGACGTCCATCTTTACAATTTGACGCGCCGGGTGGACTTCAAAGTTATAAAATTTTCAATACGCTTAAAATATTTATGGTCCATAATCACTTGAATTGTTCGGCGCGAAGAGAGCTACTTTAAATACCTACACCATTATCTTTTTTATTATCTCTTAAAATTTCCACTTTAAACAATCTAGCGATAATATGAAATTGGTTGTAGTATTTTTTTTGTGTTCGAAATGATTTTGACAAATTGAGAACCTCTTTTTTTTGAAAGTCGGTTAAAATACATATTTTATATTTGAACCTCTTTACATTTTAACTTGTAAATATATAAATCATTTTCTCCTCTTAATCTACAAGTAGTCAAGCTATTGCGACAATTGATTCACGAAGCTAAAAAGATTTTATAATATTTTATCTACAATTAAAACGAAAAATTTTAATATTCACATCTCCCCCAGGATATATCTTGGCCATCTTTGTTAATATTTACGGAACCTGTTGCCAACGAAACATAACAATTTTCATTATTGGCCGTTCGTATAGCAAACATCCCTTTCCGCGTTCATCGATTGTTATCGAACACAATCGAATTACCAAAGCTTTTATTCGTGATCTCGCCTCCCTTCGTCTCGATAATTCAATTCTTTTATATTACCCATCGTTTCTTACCAATTGATTCGGATTTCTTGGAACCTGGAGTGGTTACCTGGAGTGAAGGAAGTTAGTGGAACCAGGAAGGATAAATATTTGTTGATTACCGAATAGACTATTAGTATATATGTTTGTATGTAGGTACTTTTATATTCCCCGTATCGTACAAGTAATTACGGCGTTCCGCTTCTTTGATATGGGAATATCCAATTAAGATTCCTGAGTTCCAAATCACGGGGGAGTTTGTTTTCGTTTAGATGCTGTACTATGTGTGTAATATGTTTATTTAGTTTATACGTTTGTTTGTGTTGAAAGTTTTTGTTTTTCGAAATATTTGTGTACAGAATAATATGCACGGTATATTGTATTTTATTATCTGCGTCAATTTTCATAAAAGAAAAAGAAAAAAAGTATGCATAAAATACTGCATCCATATTCCCCTACATACTCACTCATATGCAACGATGAACTACCAGGTACATTTGTTAGTTCCATCTGCATATGACACCGTCACTTACACATTGCATTACACGAACTAAATCTGAATAAGAATGTAAAATCTTTTATGGCGGAACCATTCTCTTGGAGTTATTACTGTTGGCAATGTGTTCCTTTCTTATTTTTCATGCTAATGGTGGTTAAGTGACGAATTTATCTCTTCTTCCTACTGCGTTTGCAAGATCGTGGCTATAAATAAAAAACAAGTTAATTTTGTAACGTGACTTAATCATTTCAATTTTAAAATGAAATCTCTGACTGTTTTTTTTTTAGCTTCATGCTGCACTGCTCATAACAAGGTAGGCAGAGGGTACCTATGAATCTACTGTTAAGATACTCCGTTCCCATTAAGAAACTTCTGTTCCCGACTTTCCGAGAATTCGGCGGAAAGTAGGCAAAAGGAGTAACTTACTTAACACAAGGTTCCCTCTGCTAATCCTGCTGTGTGAGGATACAGCGTGAAGCAAATTTTTAATATTATACATACATATATATTGTAACGAAAGCTCCTATTGAAAATAAACATGGATGAAACCATGTTACCATATGGTGCTTTACAATTTTGATGATGCCAAAAATCATATGTAAAACAAGGTGGCCGGCTCAGTGCCAAAAATTAATGGCTTTTTGTTTTTATTAGTTAAAAATGTCGGTTCAATGATGAAATATTTATAGTATTACATGTAGAAACTCTATGAATGAATTTTTTTCTTAGAAACTATGCATCGACATAGAATGTTTTTTTACAGAAATGTACTAATAGCTCTAAAAGCTTAGTTTAAAATTAATAATCCTGATTCGTATATTGTTATTTGATAATAGAATGAGAAAGAAATATTATAAGAGATTTATCCTTATGATGCCGTTATGACGCAGTTGAACAGCGTCTGACGTCTTAATGGCTATGGATTCGATTGCCACTCGAGGAAATTAAATATTTAAATCATTTTAATTAACTATTAAAAATACTAAATACTCCTTATGGAAAGAAATATTTTGTTATACTTACAAAGTAACATTACCGCAGTCAATTCTAAAACATTGACCAAAATAAAACAACAAAATGGCGAAAGAGAAATAAAATGGCAAAAAGCTTTGAAAAATTATATAATCATTTCGTATTCAGGACGAGCGAGGCCTTACATGTTTAGAAGGAAGGTTACCACTTCACTCCTGCCCTGGTCCAACTCGTTGGGTCTGGCACGGATTTAATATTTAATCAACTTTTTATACAACCCCCCCGTAAGCCTCGAACGGAGTTAAACAAAGACAAGGTGAGGTAAACCTTAAAAATTTCAGCAACAAGAATTTAGAAAATTGTGCCTTTATTACACTTTTTTTGGTATTAATTATAAATTTTTAATTAGTGGGAAAAATTGTATTTTAAGAGAGATTTACTATAGATAGAAATATCACAGTTAAAAATTTACTTTATTAAAAGCGATGGCTATAGGTTTAATATACATATTTGTATATACATATATCACTGGGAAGTTATTATTTAAAAAAAAACCTTTAAGTATCCTAAAAAGAAAAAAGTGAGCTTAGCTAAGGCTAAAAAAATTGAAGCATATGTATTATATATTTTTTTTCATAATCTACAATTTTTTCCTTATTTATTCTCCCAGCTTTACGAATTGCCTAAACAAGATCTCCTTTGTTTCACTTAGCTCACAGCATTTTTTCTTACAGCCGTCACAAAACATAAAGTGGAAAATTAAAATGAGACCAGTCCCACTTGAAGAAATAAATCATTTCAATTTCCTCACTCTGCTAATGGATACAAAATGCGGCGTTCAGTTCCGCCTGTAAATAAATAATAAAATTAAAGTCACATAATAATAATTAATATATTTAACCTTAAATATGTATACTTATAATATTAAAATACATGAAAATATTTTTCTTTCCAATTGAAAACCACTCTAAATCTTTTATACACATATTCCGGCTGTGTAATAAATCAGAATAACCGGTTAGAAAATAGAAAAAACTTGGTCGGGTCGGCCGCGGGTGAACTTTGATCGATAGCCGCTTTATGACGCCCGGGTCTTAAGTAATTGACTTGATGTTGGAATAGCTTTAGTTTGGACGTACTCGTACCTCTACATACTCGTGTATGTATACAAACTTGTATTCGACTACTAAAAAAACATTTTAGTTTACCCCTTAAAGAATTTTAAAAAATGGTAAATAACAGTGTAACTTTATTCACTTTGTTTAATTATTAAAATTAAAGGAAATAACACTAAAAGAGACCAAAAGTACAACAGGTGCATTTTGAAATTGAACGTCGAATCCACTAAAACATGATCGTCATACAAATTATAAAGTAAAAGAATCGAAAATATAATGAAAGGAAATATCTACCCTGAAGCGTATGCTTTTTGATCGATATGGGGTTTCATGGTGGATCTTAAGTAATTGGCCGGACCCATTAGAGCGGACCGCGCATATGCCGGGGCAGTTATTGTCAGAAAATGCCGCTTCTAAGCTATTTATTTTAAGCGATGTTTTATTTCTTTGTTTAATTTTATTGTATTATCAATATTAGTAGTTAACCCCTTAACATATTATTTATCTAGTAGCAGCTTCTATCCATTAACACCGTAGAAATGTAATTTATTATGAAAATATAAGTTAAAATTACTGTTTATTTATTATTATTGACCCTTTCATCGACCAAAAAGTATTAGTATTTATCATTCGTGATATATTTAGAAACATCCCTCTGTTCTGTTCTGTTCGTTTTATTATGGCGTTCCAAGCGTGCCAGTTGAGCACAAAATCACTTCGCCAGTGTCACGTTGAATGGAGAACTCACAAAAGAGGTTGAACGGTAAAAAAAGAGATAATATTACACAACAGAAAAATACATGTTTAAGAGAGAAAAACATCCCTCAATATAAAACATCCTTTAGTAAATAAACATTTTAAATTTTACATTTCAACTTTTACTCAATTGCAAAAAAAAATACATTTATTTTATTTTTCAATAACTGAACCCCGCTGGGCGTATTTATTGAAATGTCATATCGTTAATATCCTGTGCCGTGACATAAAAATCCCCTGTAAATATGGAATCGCAAAAGTCAGTAAAAATTTACGAGAATGGTTACTTACCATGCGATTTTTAATCGAATATACGCCAAATTGTAGCTCGCTTCCTGTTTGTATCGATACGGTTACGGTCGATGGTAAAACTATAACTTGTCATTAAATAAAAATGTGTTTAACCTTAATGTTTTATAATTATGCTATATTTGTTTTGTTTCTACAAAAGAACATAATATAATTTACAAAATTGTATATGATTGTTACTTTTTTATAGCTAAATATCATCCGGACGCAATCGCGGCGTTTCTTAGCTACAAGTTCAAAGTTGAAAATCGTTTCGAGAGAATGTTTATCGACAAAATGTAGCCATTATTCTTCTTGTATCTGTTTTTTTTTTTAAAAAAATACTGAATTCAGTAGTAATCTTGGACAACATTTTTTCTTATATAAAAAATGCAGATTCACGCCTTTTTCCATATAGGGAAACTGGAGTTAGAGACTCCGTTCTCTAATTTCCTTCAAATTATCGACACATTTCACATTGAGTGACGGTATTCAACACAACGCTTTAGTGCCAACCAGGACGTGGAAATAAAAATATTTTGTCTATTCTTACTTCATGTTTTATCCCGCAAATAGCAGAATAGGCAGGGGGATCCTGGGAACCTAGAGTTAAGGCACTCCGTTCCCATTAAGACACCTTCTTTCCCCAATACCTGCCAAACTTTCGAGAAACTGCGTGTTGAGTGGCAGAACTCAACGCCGCACTTTACCTTGTTATCAGAGTGAAAAAATGTAAATATTAAATATTTCAATCTGTCGAATGGAAATCAAACCAAAAATTTAAATTAAAAATTACTCATCACTCTGGTCTTTTTAATCACTTTTACATATTAATTTCCTAAAGCCAACTTATACACTCTCCCATAGGATTCAAATTCCACAATCCTTAATAGTATACGATCTACAATATAATTAATACAATTAATTCCAGTAGGGGGGTGGACCCAGTATATACATATATTATATACTACCTCTTAACAACAAAATCCCTAGCGGAGGCCAATGAAAGACACGTGGGGTTATGAAGTCGTATTTTCAAAGTGCTCAAGTTTATAACAAGTTATAATATAAAGGTGCCGTTGGGAGCCGTAAGTGCTGTATGGCCTTCGATAGCGGAAATACCTATTAAACTTACCTAACTTATGTTGCGGGGTAGAATGTGGACGGGTTAATATAATACGGATATACCTATATATGTATTTATTTTACAGCTTCATATTTTTTTCTCGCATGCTAAGAAAGGAACGGGAAACCTAGTGTTAGAATAATAGATTCTTGAGCATTCAACGCCGCGGCTTGTCTTCTCACCAGAGCGAGAAAAGGAAAATAATTAATTTCCCCGTGTTTGAACCCACTAACGTCGCGTCTACAGTCAAATACTGTGCCGCTGCGCCTCGGGGGTCTCATTATAATATTATAATATTATAGTATATTTATATAGTGTAATATATTAATAGTATAACAGTTATGAGGCCTTATGTACCGTACGTATGTATAATGTATACATCAATGTATTTTGACTTTATTTGATACCTTCGTGGAATTTATCTAAGCTTTAAGCTTGTAGGTTTCTACGCCTACTCAGTCGTAGTATTTATGTGCGGGATTCAGATGAAGACTGACATTAATCTCTATATACAAAAAAGAATAGAAAAGTATATTTTTGTACGTTAAAGAGAAATTAATATATTAATTGGGTTAAATGAAGCAATTTCTCAATTTCTGGTGCAAAAATACTTCGTACTTTGTTAGCTAATAAAGTGCGCAGTCCTGAACAGTCCCTCCATTCATCCTTCGTAAAGTGCGTGTTGAGCAGCGAAACTCAACGCCGCGCTTCGTCTTCAGTACAGTTACTACACATACATAAATAAATTCTAATTCTTTATACAATGAATAAATAATGAAAGAACTAACAACTATTTGGAAAGCGGATATCACCAAAAACCGGCACCTCCACCAACAAACCAACATATAACGCAAACGCCAAAATCGTGAAAGCTCAACGAAACTAATTGACTAATTGTTGTACGTGATTCGGGGAGAGAGAGAGGCGAGCTCGGTCCTAATTACTTACATAATTACAAGCTGAAGTGTCCGCAAAACGCCCGCGATCCATCTCACCTAAGCTGGTTATTTATGATTTTAACTCTAATTTTGGTATACTACCTCTTTTTTGGGAGCTTTTGTAGGAGTTTTGTTTTATTGGTTTTTATTTTTTAATTAAATTGTTTGATTTTTTCATGTGACTGTAAACGTGACAGGTTGTCGGTTCTATTTTCATTTCTTCGCTCTAAAGACAAGGCAAAGAGTGGTGTTGAGTTCCGCCACTCACCACGCCATGCCTGCGGCGGAAAGAATTTGGCGGAAAAAGTTATATAAAAAGAATGAATGAGGTAATCGTGGCGCAGTTACCACTGCGCCACGATTACCGATTATTATTTGCTTGTGAGTAAACTTGACGTGAGGATGAGGGTTCGGTACCCAGTCGGGGGAAATAATTATTTATTCACATCTTAATTTCCTCGCTCATGTAATTCACAATACCCCATCCCACTCCATGCTGCTACGACCGGGATATAGCATGAAGCTGAAAAAAAAATAAAAAGATAGAATCTTAGAAGCAAAAATTGTAATATTAGCCAAGCGAATAAGACAGACAGACGGTTTCACCCCCTCAGTCTTCATTAATGTAGGCAGTATCACGGCGCTAAGCCTTTGAATGAATGCCTCCAGATCTAAAATCAATAGAAGATTACACCCTCGAGACTAATTGCCGGCTTCCAAGTCATTCTCGCTGTAAGACGTATTGTAAAGATGAAATATACCGCGTTGGAAAAAAGAAATTAATTATCTTAATTACTTTGTACAGTGCTACAGACAATGTAAGATTGTAGGTTCAATTCCTAAACAAGAGAATTAATTATTTTCATTTCTTCGCCACGATAAAGGGCGGTGTAGAGTTTATCCCGAATGTTCCGAATTCGGGCTGAAAGTGGACTACGCAATGCCCTAACATTCGAAGGTTCCCTTCCTTCTGCTTATTTAAAGTATTTTACAATTTAAAGTATTTTATTAGTGCTTTAAAGTATTTTATACTTTAAACACTTTTGATTTTGAATCTAAAACTAATGTAAAACTTTAGTAATCCGCGCCCAGGTGCTGTTAATACAGCTGACTCTGTTATAATTTGAAGTTAACGGCCCGCGAACTTCAAACCTAATGGCCTTAAAACCTGAAAATGTTTTGGCCATCTGTTACTTTACTTTAGTTAAGCGTTACTTTACGATTTTATTATAATTGCTCTCGATTTACATACTTTTTCTTCTGGAGCATAATTTGGTCTATCGATATATTTTTAAGCGACTTCTGTAAAAAAAGGAGGTTATCAATTCGACTGTATTTTTTTTTTTATGTTTGTTACCTCATAACTTTTAACTGGGTGGACCGATTTTGATAATTTTTTTTTTATTTGAAAGGTATAGCTTCCCGAATGGTCCCATTTTTTTTTGGTCCATGTCTGACAATGGTATCCATGAGAAAATCACATAAGTCTTAAATTTGCATTATGCATGTGCGCGACTAATAGCCGAATAACTCAATGTCGCGCCAACCGATTTTGATGATTCTTTTTTTATTTGAAAGGATACACTTCAAGGATAATTTGGTGAAAGTTTGGTTTAGTTTCGATTATGGAATCCGGAGAAAATTGAGAAAGTTTGTTTTTTTTGGTCAAAAATTAATTATACTGTAATAGTTACAAGCAAAAACTTTTTAAATTGATGTCAGAAGTGAGATTCCTGATCGTTGCATTTCTTTTCAACCAATCTCAAAAAAGAGGATGTTCTCATTTTCAACCAACTTCAAAAAAGGGAGATTCTGAATTCACCCGAATACTTATTATGTTTGTTCTTGTCAATATACCAAAATGTAACTTTGCACAAAAATAATAGCTAATTAAATGAAGTTTTACATAGAACAATCACAACCACTCGTTGACAACCACTACCACCACCATCGCCACTCGTTCAAGAAGCATCATTTTAAGATCTACCCATCACTAAAAATCGTAAAATAAATTAATTTTTAACAAAAACCGACTTCTAACAACGAACTAAAACGTGAAAAATAATTATATAAAGATTTTATAATAAGCCTGTTTGTTTTACTTGGCACCGACTTCAAAATTATAAAATCTTTATATAATTATTTTTCGCTTTTTAGTTCGTTGTTAGAAGTCGGTTTTTGTTTTTGTTAAAAATTAATTTATTTTAAATATTTTTTTTAATTTTAATATATTATTTTATTATATTTATTATTATTTTAATATATCGATAGACCATATTTTAGTTTATTACAAAAAAACTCTGTTACTATTATTTTTCCCAACATTCAACGGTTATCGAATTTTTATTCTTCTTATCCTCAGTTAATTTATAGGTACTTGGGATACCCTCAAATTTGTTTGTTTTAATATTCCCTATAATATATATACAGTTGATTATAGCTAACTTGATCATGTAGTTAAAAGCTCGATCGAAATTAAGTTACATAACTTTTTCTTACAATTTAAATCAAATCGAGATATAACGAAATCTAAATATACTCTTACATACGGACTACTGTACCATCCACAAAGCTTTTAAGCCGCATAATATGATTGTGTGTAACATTAATCTTATTTCCAAAGCCTCGCCCATATTCCTTAATACATAAAGCAAAGAATGATACATGAGACCATAAAGGAAATTGAAAAATTCGTCCCTGACCTGACCCTAATGCATCTTCTCGTGACAGTTTATCAATTTTGGCGTTTTACGCGTTCTCTATCTTTATATGTAAAATATATATTTTTTTAGCTTTACTATTTTTTTTTTATTTAAATTAAATTATCCACCGAAATCTGAGAGTATATGTTGAGTAGCGGAACTCAACGCCGCATTTTGCCTCGACATCAGAGCTAAGAAGTGTCCTGGTTTACCCTTAAGCATAAAAGCTTACCTAACCGCTTACCTAAAAACAATTTGTAGGTAAATAAGTTTATATTAACTTCATTTCATATAATACTAGCGACCCTATTGCGGCTTCGCCCGCTTTTACTACTGGATTATTCATATAATGTATGTTTGCAAAGCACTTAAGATAATGTGAATATTAATTAAACCCTAATGCAACCCGCATTTTCGTAGTTTCAATAAGGATTTTCCAATTGTTTTACACAGCAAGAATTTTTTAGTAGGTACCGTAATTTTATATCTGTGATACTAATCTTTTCAAGTACTTATTAAAATATATTTAAATTACTATTTTTAGATAGTTAAATGACATTATATAATACATTCAACTCGAATTATCCAATACGTGCAAACGCATCTAAATCTTCGTTGCTATAAAGGCAGGCGGATTTTTTTTTCGAGCTTGTGGTTAATGCTGAAGAGGGTATTCTGTCCCTGATGAAAAGCAAGCACTACGTGGCTGCCTGTGACGAAAATTAAATAGAATGCATCGGCCGGGAATTGAAGCCGGGCTGCCCGCGTGGCAGGCGAGCATTCTACCACTGAACCACCGATGCGTGTAAGACAGGCGGGCGCGGCGGACTCGCTTGTATAAGCATAACGTCGCGAGGCGCGTTTCGCAGCAAGGATTTTTTGATATTGTAACAACTTCTAAAGTACTTATTAAAATGAAAAACAGAAAAGACAGTTTGATTTACATTAAATGGCCAACGTAACTAATATACTTATTTATATGCTGAGAGTAAGGGATAAGTGAAACTTGACTCGATACAGCTGATGTGTGAACGGCGTGATGTGTCAATAATTAAATGCGTTTTTCTCTAAAACTATTCGCAATTTCGAAATAGTTTAAAAAGCAAATTTTATCTTCGTTTAACGTAGAAATTTAATAAAGTATGTTAAAGGGTAAGGATTAATACCATTATGGAAAAATATCCCTCAAAATAAAAAATATATTGAAATTACTATTTTTAGACAGAAATATGATCACTACACGTTATTCTTAAAAGATACGAATATGCCATCGCGGACTTTTTTGTAGATCTTATTAAGAGGAACAATACTCCAGTACATTTTTTTCAGTTAGTATTTACCATTAAAGCAGCGCATGCGCCAAAGTGTCTCAGCGGGTAGGACTTTATACACATTTATCGTATTTATGTTAATTTACATAAGAATTTACATATAATAAACTATATATAAACCTTCCCTGAGAAATACTCGACCTAATGGTGAAAACCGCATCCAAATCCGTTGGGTGGTTTAGAAGAAGAAGAGTTAGAAAGTTCAGACAGACACAAAAAGCGACTTTGTTTTATAAGATATAGGATAGGATATCTAATATATTGATGTATATATATAATATCAAAGTTTGGGGGTATATCAAACATAATTGTCATGTAGATGAGGCAATAAAGGCATACAATCGAGGAAATTGGAAGGTCGCCCGTCACGACCCAGTTAGACCCGGAAAAACCTTTACAAGTCATTATCTTATCCACCATACATTGCTATAGGCACGTTATGCCTTCCCATTGTGTCCGCGTAATCTAATTTTATAAGAAAATAAAAATGTAGCGCATATTTATTTCGCTTTTGTATGATTTTTATAACTTTTTTGTTCGACTAAGTTGGGAAAGTGTTTTACTCTTGTAAGAACAAAAGTAACTTTTCAGGAAAGTTATTGATAGAAAACTTTTACTTTTCTTTTTTTTACTATAATTTACTTACTTACAATTGTTTTGTCCCAGAAGCTTGCATAATGCTGACAAGAAAAAATAGTTACAAATCCACTATTTTTGGATATCTTTTCCTGAGAATCTTGGGTTCAAGTGAACCCGGTCTTACGGAAGGCTTGCGTATACATACATTACAACACGTATAGGCCTCTTAGTTATAAAAATATTTTACTGTGACGCATGAACCGTGATCCATCTCTAAGTAACCACAGGCATTTGCCCAAAAATGGTCGACGATGAGCGCATAGGAACTTCGGAAAACGTGGAAATCTCAACTAAGACTATGGAATTGAATTTGGATGTAAGAAATTAACTAATATTGTAGCTTCGCCTACTATTTTGGAGACCATCGGGGATGAATCGTGATAGCATATGTATATATTTGACGTGATATATATATATTTGAATATCATTCTCCCGGTTTGAACCGAACCCACAGCCGTCATTTTTACATTCGCACACTTGTGCCACTGCGCCAGGACGGTCTCATTGTAATTATTTTACACTGAATATTAATGTTCATACCGGTTTTTATAAAGAGCCTTAATTACCCAGTGTAACCTTAATTAGCCAGTGTATCAGAATAAAGCTGAAAGAGACTTAGATATTAATAATAAATTATAAGCCTGTGTTTTCTGTTTACTTTTTTGTTTTTTTTTTTATTCTTTTTTACATTGCAATTGAAATACAAAACAATAACTCGAGATTAATTTAAATAAGAAAAATCGCTCAATATTTTAATTGATAATTATTCTGTTACATTCCCAATATATATTGGCAATGGAATGATTATTCGTCGGTCTTTAGGTCTGTCTGTCTGTCCGTCTATCCGTAGTAATAATAACATAAAAAATTAGAACGAAAGAAGGGTTGATTAAAATGCTTCCATACTATAATATTCTACGTACGTATTTAAGCTAGATAGAAGGTGAAAGAGAAAGGCAACATTAACAGCAACAAAACAAACAAGAGGTTAGACCAAAAGCTTCGGTAAATGCGGTAACAAAGCTCAGAGATCGTAAACAAAGGAAGTTCTACGCTGAATTTCTTCTTAACCTCGAAAAAAAATAAACCTCTGGTTGGTACTCAGGAAAATATAAATTTCAATTTCTTTATCCGTTACGCTATAAGGGCGGTGGTGGAATTTAATACAGATTTGGGCACATGTAAGCCTATTTCGTGTATAAATTGACTTAAATTTTTAACATAATTCAATTTTTTTATTTTTTCGCTTTTTGTGGATAAGATAGTTAATATATACATAGGTGGCATTGAGGTCCGTCATCAACACACCATGTCTTAATAGGAACGGAATGTTTTATCACTAGATTTTCAGGTTCAGTCAGTCAGTCAGTCAGTCATATTCAAGATATCTAAAAATATTAAAAACTGATTAATTTATATTTATTTGTATAATATTTGCTGTTTGCTCTCTTTTTCAATGGAGGAACTAAACACCGCTCTCAATATTAACTATAATTAAAATTTTATAAATGGTTAAAACATTATATTACTTTGAATAAATAGAAAGTTGGCGAATTTCACGTTCGTCGTGGCCGCAACCTAACCCCCACCGCAAGATGTGCCCAGATCACTCCATTACGAGGGTCAGTGTAGTAACATGATAAACGGGGTTTGGGATCATAAAACGATAAGAAATCGAGTAAATTTTGCCTTCGTAGTTTTTAACTAAGTAAATCTTTTTTCTGTGATTTTTTTCTTTATTTCTTTTTCGTCTTCACGCTGTATCCCGCATATAGCAGGGTCGGGAAAGGGAGTCTAGTGGAAGCGGAAGTCTATGCTGCGCTTTGCCTCGACACCAGAGCGAAGAAATCAAACTATTAAATATTTCATTACCCCAAGTGGGAATAGAACCCACAAGCTACACGTCACGTTTACAGTAAAACGTGATGATTAGCTCATACTTTATTTTTAATTTAGACTGTTTTGACGTCATAGCGTATTAATTATAATTGCAATATTTAACTAATCTGTATCTCTTATTATACGCATTGCAGCTTCCAATCCCTCAGGGAAACATGCAATGGAAATAATTAAAATAGAAAGACTAGGTAATAATTTCTTTCTGAAAAAATTACCTATGCAAAGAAAGAAAATAAAAAATGAGTGGGAAAACTATATGTATTTTGATACCATTATTATATGACATTTTTACTAACAAAAAAATACAAACAACAGAACTCGAATTTCTTTCCATCACATATTTCATAAAAGTATATGTACAAATATAATCTGTATATTTTATTATATTAAAAATATTTTCCGTCTGACGACAGTCATTTGACCGGATGAGACCGACCGACCGACCGGGGTATGATTGATGGAACAGGATAAGACAACGGAGTGGAACGAAAGGTCTGGGAAAGGTTGTACCATTTATGTACATATACATTTACATATACAATACATTCGTGATATAATGATAGTGTATTATAATTAATATCATTACATCACGTTACATTATATTAATACGTCCTATAATTTCTATTTAAAGTTTTTTTGTATATATTATTATAAACATAATCGACAGGTTGTGGGTTCTATTTCCACTAATAAAATATTTAATGTTTTCATTTTTTCACTCTGGTGTCGAGACAAAGGTGCGGCGCGGCGTTTGGTTCTGCCACTCAACACGCAATGCCACTATAATTAGGGGAAAGTGAGGAGCGGAGCAACCTACTCCCTCTGCCTACCCTACTGCATGCGGGATACAGCGTGAAGCTGAAAAAAAATTCAATATATCGTCGGCACTCAACAACAACAATTAACATTAAACTGACATTAATCGGTACTCATATAAATGAATAATAATTTATTATACAGTTGGGCCCTTATGGGATATCTATAAGTACGGCTACTTATATAACTGCACCTTTGGTACATTTAGGATGAGGTAAGTTTCTAGTGACAAATTAATTCATCCTCGTTTCACCCGCATCAGTCTCTAGTGTTGTGACAGAACTTAGTTTCCGTGTAACGTATTGGTTAACCGCTTTGATAAAAACGTTAAAGGTTTTGGGTTCGATCCCCACTCGAGGGAATGACATGTTTATTATTTTAATTGCCTCGCTCTGGTAACGATGCAAAGTGTTGCGTTTAGTTCCACCTCTCTACACGTAAAGCCTCGAAAATTTGGTGAAATGTGCAAAATGGAGTGTTTTAACACTACATTCCCTTTGCCTACTAACAACACAACGTGAAGCTAGAAAAATTCTACTTTTCACTGTACCTACATCCATTTTGCTATTTATTCTTATATATATACCTACATATATTTCAAAAGCATAGTAAGTAAATGTGACAATTTTACTAATAAATTGTGACATAAACCAGACCAGCTAGCTATGTACTTACATACTTTGAACACGGGTCGTTAGACTAAGCGCGACTTTCCGCTATCGACAATTTACTTCCATACTTTATGACACGAAATAATGAACCCATTTCATTCCACATCTAATAATATATTACAACAGTTCCCTTGTAAAAATGCTGAATAGAAAAGTAAAGGAACAACCCTAGTAATCTTGATACTGGTGGACCCAATTTTTTCGGATAAATGATTTTATTTTGTTAGGACTTTTTGTGATAGATCCGATCGGTGTATTGGTATTGTATGGTGGAAGAGATTTTTGTTTGCCTTCAGTTTATCTAAAGAGGCAAACAACGGTGGAAAAGCCTCCAATTTGTATTGTTTGATATAGTATCGATAAAATAATGGTTTAATTATCTTATATGTATATTTTTTTAAAAATAAATAGAAATTAATATAAGTGGTTCCGTAAAAAGACTTTTTAATAATATTTCTACGGTCAGTCAACGTATATATTATTTTACTGAACGTACTTAATATATCAAATTAAGATAATACTAAAATAAATATATATTTTTGCTTTACGCTGTAATCTTGCTAATACAGCAAGGTAGGCAGAGAAAACCTATTGTTCTGACACTCTGTTCCCCAAAACCTGCCTAATTTCCAAACGAGACAATAAAGGATTCTCACGCATTTAACCTATGTATAAAACCCTCACTATGTCTGTACAATGAAAAAATACAAATAATTTTAAAATATAACAAATTCAATGGTATTATATTGCCATACTACGACGAGCACAATTTACACAAATTATCGATGAATTCATTTGTAACAATTTTGCAACTTTGACTAAGGTTAAACTTAGTTTTGCTATTTATAATATAATAAATAAAGTTGTTGGCATCTTAATAATAACTTTCAGGCAGAAACAGAACAGAACTATTCTACAATTCTAATGTCTAGTTCAAAAGACTAGACAAGAATTTAAAATTTTACATACATATTATCACATACGAACTCAAATAGACCAAATACAAATATATGCATGAAGACAACTTTACTTCGATTGAACTAGCGATATTATCCTAACGAGTTGGCGGATAGGTCTCCTGACAATTCTCCCTTGACCCCTCAATTTTGTGCTGACTCAACAGCGTGTTTAGAACTCTTATTTGCCCAAGAGGTCTTAATATTTTGGTCTCTGACTACGTGTTATCCGTTGTTACTAACTAACTACATGGCTATCGCAGTCGTAGACCCTCTACGCTGTATGTATATTAAATTTTTTTGTTGATAAATGTTTTGCAAGTTTGTTTTTGGGAAATGAAAATGCCTTTTTTAATATGGAATTTACCTAGTACATAAAATAATCGACTCTATATAGATCACATTTTCCGGTTTTGAAATTAAAACAAAAATAATCAAATAAGTATTTAAATGTTCATATAGATTATTAAAACATTCTATATTATCAATAGAATCAATCTTTTGTCCTATTAGCTTCAGTCTTTCATGCTTTCTTTTATCGTACTCCGCATACCTCTTTCACCTCGTCCACTGTCATCAATCTCTGCGTACATGCTCTCCGGGCTTCCCCTAGCATCATCAATAGGAATTAAATGACCGAGGTCTTTCCCACCTCTCTCAACACTCTCTCTTCTTACTCTTTTATCACTCATACTCTCGACAAACCCAAGCACGTTCTTATTCTTTTCATTGTGACATCCTCGCTTGTACTAGAATATTAATAGATTTGCCTTAAATATTTAAAGTAGAACTCATGAAGTGAGTTTACAGAAAATTTCAATATACGTCAGTAAGAATGCTAACTTAATTCCCTATTGTATATGAGAAACACTGTAAACATAAGAAGTTCGCTCCCATATCAGAATGATCGTGGCTCTTTGAAAATATATTTCCTTGGTCCTTTACATCGGATCTGTGCAAACAAGTTGAGCCTTCAGCGCTTTCTTTGTACTGGACGTTATATGGAGAACGAAGACGGTATATTTATATACCGACTTAGCTCGAGTTTGCCTATAGAGCTTAGGGAAAAGTTTTCATTTTGAAAGAATTTTAACTGTATTGGTTCGTGTATATAATATGTGAGTTTGATTATATGTTACGTACATATATTGTACGTGTTTTATCTACTTGGATTTTAAAATTAACTAGGGCCTTTGACGATCAACGGAATAGCGTCTGATTGTATACTCGGTAATTGTGGGTTCGATCCCCACTCGGCTATGCTTTAATTAAATTATTATTTTAATTTACCTCTGTAGACCAAACGCGGCGTTAAGTGTCACCACTCATAATATATTGGAAACTGGAAAGAGGAATATGCTGAGAAAAAGTAGTGTTAAATAGTTCCTGTTGTTTATGTGGCTTTTTTTTGTATTATTTATGAAATACCCTCGAATTGCACTTGAACCTGCAACCATCGAACACGCCCAAGACTTAAATTAATAACAATCTCTTGGTAATATACAAGGTAATTATTACGTACATAATATATATGTACTAGCTGCAATAAGTCAAAGTTTCACTTGATATATCATTTCCACGAACAAACGTTATTCCCGCCATGCACAGAAGGCTAATTAATTATATATGGTTACTGCTATATTGATTTGATTACGACGCTCCAGTGGATATTCTCCCGTACGGTAAATAGCAATTGGACTCGTTATTTATGATATTTTATTAGTATTGTTAAATAAACCATCGTTTCGTAGTGGGAGGGTGGAGATATGTCGTAGGTTTGGTTCCCATTCGATGTAATTATATTGAAATTGTTTTTATTTAGTCGCTTTAGTCAAAAAAAATTGGGCGGATATCGGAAAATAGATAGATAAAATTGATAACATAAGATATATTCGTATTCTACGTTCGTATTTCTACATAGGATTTGTATGTTGAAAGCCCCCGAGCTACAATTAAAATAAAATGTGATTTGACAATATGAACAACGTTACTAACGACTGCATCACTGATTAATCAATTGAAAAAAGGCATTTAGTATTTTATTGATTTTTTTTTTTTAAGCTTCTTTTGGAAGTTCTGTCTATTTAAAAAATAAACTAAAAATAAATTGATCGATTTGTGAAATAAAGAATAAAATAAGAAAAAAATAGGTCCTAAGATAAAAACATATAATAGTTACATTATAAAAACAGAGGCCAGCTCTCCATATCGGGATAATATGATCATTATCCCAGAAAACTATATTTCGTACGAATTTAACTGTAATGGCATTTGCGTTTACCATCTGAATAGAAATTCACGCATTTAGGCATACGTGTCAACGTGGCCTTTTATCATGTAATTGTTTTTTCTAAGTATATAATATGATTTTATTATTGTCTTTAGTTTAACATACATATATTATGTATATCTTAAGACCCGTCTTGGCGCAAGATCATAAGGGTTTGACTGTAAATGCTACAGGACTTGGGTTCGATTGCCACTCGAGGAAATAAAATATTGCATATTTTCCTTGATCTGATAACGAGGAAAAGCGCGGCGTTGAATTCCGACATTCACCACGGAATGCCTCAAAATTTCTGCAGGAGAAGATGGGGAACGGAAGTGTCTAAATGGGAATAGAGTGTCTTAACTCTAGATCCCCAGGTTCCATCTATCGCGTTCCATCCATAAGCGTTAAGCTACAAGAAAAATTTTATATACACCAGAGCAAAGAAATTAATATATTTAATTTCCTCGAGTGGGAATCGAACCCACAACCTGTGGCATTTACAATCATACTTTGCGCCCCTGCGCCACAACTGGGCTCAAAGTTAAAACAAAGTTTAATATACTTTGTGCGAAATTATTAAACTTCCTAATTTCCAAACGACAAAATGCGATCAGAATGATTAGCGATGCTAATTGAATTCGCGAACATGTTTAACGACGTGCTTAAACAAAAATTTTACGATTCTGTCGATCGTGAAATTTTCCGCCCGACCGGCCGGTGAGCGGTTCGCCTCGAATAGAAAGGCTACACAGGCAAATTTAAAAGTTCATTCGCCTCCTTCGCTCCATTAGCTTGGGACGATTTTTTCCCCCGAACCCTCCCGAAGTTTCGGGGATCGAGCATCCCCTACCTACAGCTCGCCGTCGAAAATAAACAGGGATCACAGGGATTTTTCCGAAATTACTTCTGCCCGAATTGACACATGTAGGTGGCCGCAATTTTAAGTATATTAAGGTTTGCACAACACTGCCCCGATGACCGCCTTAAACGGTGTGCCAAAAGCGTTTTGGCGTAAATGTGAGTGCTAAGATGTCTAAAGTGCTCTTCGAGCTTCATTAACATCTTTTCGGCTAAACGATAATGGCCGTTACGTTAGCTACGAAAGGATTAATTGTGGCTTTCAACCAAAACTCGTGATACGGTCACCGGAAACGGTGGTGGAAATTTTGTCATGCCAAAAATGTACTAATATAAGGTATAGCTGATATTTGGAATTTAAATATTAATAACTTTATTGCACTACAATATTCCCTTCCAATCTTTGCGAGATATTTTTCTCACAAGCATACGTGCCTCATAAAAATAAAAGAATATATATTGTAAAGATACCCTTCATAACGAGTCTCATTATATTAGCGTCGGTTACATTTTTTTAGATATCTGATATCTATTCAATGATGACCCTAGCTGTCCCATATGGCAAATTTGATTTCCAATCGAGTGGTTCGTGGAAAACTGGCAAAGAAAATTTGCATATGCTTCCTGCGTGTTTGCTTAACTAGCATCCGGCTCGAAATGATAGAGTCTGTAAATATTTGTGTTTATATTACCATCTCTACTCTAATATTTTATTTTGTTTGCCTGGAGCAAGGTTATATTTCTTGCTCGTATTTGAAAAGGTTCCTTACACAACCTTTATACTACACAAACTGAGTTTACGTTAGATTTAACGCTTTTAGAATTCTCTTAGGTTTTAAAAAGAAAAAGGTGTTACTTCAAGTGTGATTTAATCACGTTATATATAGTCTTTCTTGAGATTTGGTGTAAATTGTAATAGCTGCTGTCGAGGGAAATCAGTGAGCTCGACTCTTGTTTATTGTTTTATACGGTAGCTTGCAAATAAACCTTATTTACTGTAAAATAAAATCTAAGAGAATTCAGATCAAAGCTAATAAACCAGTCCCGTTGTATAATAAATAACAGACCGACAATGAATGTAAATTTTTGAATTGTGAAACAATTTTATATGCATGAAGTAGTCACCGACGTTGTAATATTCCTATTTCAGAGCTAAATTATTGAGAATAATATAAAATATGAGAAAACAAAAATTATTATTGTCAACAAAGAATTGTAAATAGCTTTGCCTCTTAATATGTTATACTAACAAAAACATTCAGTTTCGTTCAGATTATCCATTGTTCTTTTAACTGAAGAACAATGATACCACTAACAAGTAATATGACAACGTTTGTTAGAGGTCTCGATATTCTCAAAAAATCTAGTAAATTTGTTTATATCTAAGAAATTTAAATGGAAATGACTAAGACTTGTGTATGATACATGAAATGATAGAATCTAACCAAATAGGCTCTCTCTATAAAATAACTATACTACACAAATATTTTTTAAAATATTTTTAAATTCAAACTTGTTTCTGAGATTAGCGTGTTCAATCATACGCAAAATGTATAAATATTTTGCCTTTTAAACACGATTATCTGAGTAATATTTTCTTCAGCTTCTACGCTGCGTCAAGCATATAGCAGTGTTAGCAAAGGGATCATAGTGTTACCGTAACCCATTACAGTTGCACGCTTGTGCTCCTGCACCTAAACGGCCTTAAAATGTTTAATTACGTAAACAGTCTAATTTTGAACGTTTCCTGATAAGAGCAACGTTACATGAAGAGAATAGAACTAGCAATTATCGTAATCGTATCCGCAACTTTTCCCTCTGTCTATTATTCTCCAACGAGGGTTGTTTTTTAAGTGTCCTCTCGACCGTGTAATAAGCATAAAAGGTCTTTGATTCTTCAAAATATAAGGATTTTATTTAACCTTTGATGGTTTTCACAATCAGTTGATACCAAACCGATGGCTATTTCGATGGTAGGTTTACATTTTACTTGAATTTATATAGGAGATATATATTTCTTTTATGTTCTAACTTATCATGAATCTCACCCTCTTTAGGTAAAGTTGAATGGGTGTAATGGGATAATCTATTTTCTTCTATTTTGACGATTTGTAACCGATCCTAAGATTTCTTACAAAAGGACTCCACAGATTTTTTGTGTGATAAATTTGTTTGAACGTCTTAAAGAGGTTTTTTTTTCGCTTCTTTTCATACAATTTCTTAAATGAATCTTTTTTTTCTTGTAACATTGAAAGCAATAAAGCCGGTATTATTCCATAAATAAAAAAATATCTTAAGATTATATATATATTTTTTGAAGAAATAAAAATAAAATGACTAGTCTCGTCTAACAAATAATATGTCTAGCATAATTTTCGGTCGAATAAAAAATTTGTTTCTATGAAATTAATATCTTTATGTATTCATAGATTATGCAGAGTACTAAGTCGTTGCATATTTAACAACTGAACTTAACGCCGGACTTTATCAGAATAACAATAATATTTTAAAACTACAAACAACGCTCAGAATGTAAATGAATCCACAGGCAATAGATAGTTCATATCAAACATTCAATCTTCAGAATTTCTGAGATTTCACTTTTAAATTATTAAATTATTTTTGGGAGTCAGCTATTATTTTGTATGTATTTATAGATGCAATACAGAAGACAGTGCAAACTTTTCGCAATTAGATACACGTAACTATCGTACGTACATTGTACATCTATAAATATGTATAAAAATAATGTAACTGATCGCTGTCTGTACATGAAAGATATTTAAGAAAAAATATGATTTGGGACAATATATAAGAATTAATTTAAAAAAACATTATTGTTGTGTATGTCTGTGCGTTTGTAGGTACAAGCTAATATCAGAAACAGTTTAACTTCAATATCGTAGTTTGGTAAACTTGAACATTTAGTGAAATATTAATAAACCAATTCGGAATTATTAATAAATAATATTGCAGTTCAAGCGGACGAAGCTGCGAGTCGAGCGGGTCGCGAGTCTGTCTATAAATTAATTTGCCATACCGCTAATGAGCCCGCGGCGGCTCTTGGCTCACGCCTAACGTCATTTATTTTTAAACGGCCGTCCGTCCGTCCGTACAAGTATGCCGCGCACGTAACTAGATACCTGCATCGATCGTCTGTCAATATTGTTTTATGATTCGTCAATGTGAAACAATAAACAATACATATCGTTCTATAGATGTTTATATAATATGTAGTGTGTGTGTGTGTGTGTGTAAGAATAGTGGCATTGAAGATATTTTTTTTTATGTTAGGTATATGATAGGCAGAGGGAACATGGGAACCTAAGATAAATCTGTTCTCCACTTTCCGCCGAATTATTGAGCCATTGCGTAAGCTCTCCTTACCAGAGGGAGGAAATGAAAATATTTAATGTTTCATTCTCCCGAATGGGAATTTAGCCCACGACCGTCGCCCTTACAGTGGCTCCTGCACTAATTGTATTTAGATTATTGTCGCTGTTAGTTGATTATTTTTTTATAGTATAGTTTTTTTTTTCATACCAATCAAAGTAAACGACAACTTAATTATATTTTAAGCTCTGCATTACGTTCACACTGTTCGACAGCTGAACGTATTTCTCATTACCTGAATTCCATTGAAACGTGAAAACAACACATTCATCTACCGTCTACTAAACAGAACCCTTTAGACTCGTCCGTGACTGGTTTACAGATTACCAACATCTAATTACATAGTGTTTGGTTAGTTCATTTAACTTAGATTATAAGGCGAGTAACCCTGGGGACGTGACAAATCGTACGACGTGACACACTGTTTGTCCGAGATGAGTGTGGTGATTGATGATTGTCTCCTGCTAATTAGATGAGAGTTCTGATGGTAATAATACGTGGGATCTGTAAGTTTTAGATGGAATTAGTGGTTTTTGGTAGTGTTGTAGTTTAATTTGTGCAGTGCTTTGGTTGGGTGGATGTACATCGTAGACTTCTAGATTTAAATCTATTTGTATTAGTCACTCAAATCACTTTCAAACTAATTGCGTAAATAATAATATTTGTAGAATTTATGCGAATTTTCACTTAGCACTATGTGAGTTGTATATTTATTTATTTTATAGACAAGGTCCCTTAGGTGTCAGATCCGTGTTACCATATCTATTGGATATAATGGAGTGACTAAATAATCCTTCCATTCTTTTCCTCTTTACCAAAATACGTAGGTAAACATAAACATATTAATTTATACGTTCGGCTTTCAAAATTGCGACAAACGTACAGTATGGTCGACGAGTCCCGGTCGCCCAGAAGTTAGCTGCAGATGGCTGAGCAGATTTGATTTTAGGATTTTTTTCTTATTTTTGATTATTTTTCTCCCGAAAGCATACAAAAAAAGCAAAAGCTCGAAAAACCAAATTCCAAGCGGCAACGGTCGTACTGTAAATTATTTTCTTAATTAGTATACTTACATACTTTGAATATAAACATATGTATTTAAATAATTTTATTCTAAAAACACAAAAGAATTACATATTATTTTTGGAAACATTTATAATGAAATTTACAATGACATTTTGTGTATGTAGGTACTCGTTGTGAAACATTGTATGAGACAATGCTGTTACCTCATTCATTTAATGTCGTTAAATTTAATCGCGAAACGCAGTTTTGTGTTGCACCATTATCTTGTTTATAATAACCCCCTTCATTTTTACCTATTATTTATGTATTTATTTCGTCGTCTGACTTTAACTGTAATGCTTCGACTTACTCGAAATAAAATTTGATTTTCTTTGTCTTAAAAACGAAAGAAAAGTGGAGAGCTCGACACTTGAAATGTCCTCACGCTAAGTTATGTCAACCTGCAACCGTGCTAAAGCAAGCTAAAAAAACATAATATATCAAAATAACCCAGCAAAGCCTCGTTACAAAATAAACTATGCAATTTAAACCACAATTCCATTTTATTATGAGGAACACAAAACAAAAATATTAAAACACCTCTTGCGGGTTAATAAAGTGGCATGAAAAAAATACATTGTTAAAGCGCACAGAATGCAGTGTACTGATAAAATTAGTTTATATTATAAAATGCACAGCTTCTACTTGGAATAACCGCCGTGATTGGATAAAAATGCTTTCTTTTAACATAATAAATTATTGTACGTCGCTTTTTTAGGGTTTTGTATCTTAAAAGGAAAAGGTGGAACCCCTGTAGGATCACTTTATTGTCCATCTGCATAGACTATTTATCTCGGAATACCTTGGAGATATCAGGGTGAATTTAATACCAAATATTGAAGGTTCCCTATTTTCTGCTGTATTCTGTAGGTATTGGGGGCCGAGTAGCGGAACTCAACCCCGTGCTTTGCAAGTGCGAGAAGCTCTTAGTAAATTGAATAAATAACCCGTATAATATAATAAGTATGTCGTATACATACATAAAAAGAGTTTTTCGTCAAATCTATTGTTTATTTGTATAATATCTCAACGAGCTCTTGAAAATGATCTTCGAATACCGTGTCACTTGTATGCCGCGCTAGTCATCAATGTACCTAGCCTATAAGCAGATGTGTTATTATGAAACTATTTTTTTGTTTAAAACTGATAATATTCATAGTTTCTTAACGTATGGCTATATAAGTACGGATACCCATAATACTTATTTTACGAATAAATACATTTTAATAAGGATTTTACGCCATGAAAAGTATATTAATTGACTGACGACGTAGACTTAGTTATTGTTGATGCTTTGAAAAATGTATGTTTTTAAAGTATATTTCCGGTACCTTGGTAGAGTAGGAAGGTAATAATAGTTATTTATCGTAACAGAAACTTTATTAATTTTTCGACTTCTTTGAAATAACATTTAAGTAATTGTATACCAAATTTATACATTGTATAAACGTCGATAACGCTACGTAATTGATTGCGGTTCTAAATATTAATTATAATTATCAACAAAAGCCAGTGACTGGCACTGGCATGAGGCCAGTTCTGGCTGCAAAGGCGACAGGTTGTAGATTCGTACCCCATACGAGGTAATGAAATGTTTAACATTTTCATTTGTTCGCCCGGTATCGAGGCAAAAGTGCGATGTTGAGTTTGCGCACGCAAGGCCTACAGAATTCGGTGGAAAGTGGGGAGTGGAGAGTCGTAGCACTAGGTTCTCTGTGCCTACCCTGCTGCATGCAGGATACAGCGTGAACCTGAAAACGATAATTAATTATCAATAAATCTAAATAAGCTCTACAAATGAATATGTGTTGTGTACTCCAGAGCGTGTGTCAATCAGCGTTTGGTTATTTTTATAGACGTCTGACGGCAGAGATGTATTGGCAGAGAATTGTGTGTTCTCTCTTTGAATGGCGCATGAATAAGTGTTAGTTTTGATAGACTTCGACACTTCAACGGACGGTTCTTTACAGATTAAACGCCTTTTGGACCACACATAATGTTAGTTTGTGCATTACATTTCTATATTAGGTAGTTTTTGTTTAATTGTTAGTTAATTTTTGTCAGTTAGGTCAGTTTAGACAGTTCAGCAAATTGCTAATTATTGTAATGTATTATTATTAATAACACACGATAATAATTTATTATTATTGTTAGGGGATAAAACTTTCAGTCTGTGAAAATGTTATACATGTAATGTAGCTGTTCTTCACTCTGGTTAAATAAAAAGCAATATTGAAGTCCTCTAGCAAGCAAATTCTTCAAGTAGTCGGAAGGCCTGAAACTTCCTGACGTAATATAGCCAGTGAATATATCCGTAGGCCTGAGGGCCGAGGTTATTGTGACCATATGGCATAAAATTGTGGCTGTAAAGGCGATTGTTATGAGTTCGAATCTAACTCGGGAAATGAAATATTTACTTTTTTCATTTCCTCGCTCTGGTTACGAGGCAAAGCACGGCGTTGAGCTCCACCACTCAACACGCAATGTCTCAGAATCCGACAGCGAGTGGGAAACAGAAATATCTTAACACTAGATCTCCAAATTCCCTCTGCATCTATCTAAAATATATCTAGAGTATACTATATTAGTTCTGTTAAGCCTATCAGTATTGAGATGAGAGTGCATATGAGTGCTTTGTCCTTCAGAAGGCCAGATAGGCTATCGGTCCCGGCTACGGACTATAGAGCTAACATCAATAACACTCATTACAGGCAATCAGAAACCTGTAGGTACAATTCTAACAGCGAGCTTACAGCTAGTTCTACTAATTGGGCCTCGGATGGCTGATCTGTGAAGTATAGTTAAGTTAAATATAGTGTTAAATTAATAGATTGTTTTTAGTAGATATATTTAAGGAATGAAGAAATATGTAATGTTCATGCGTACATTGATATAAGAAGTAGAAATTATTGTTTTAATCGTTTTTTGAAAGTATTTTTGGCACATTACATAGTTTGCAACACATCCAACACAACAGACGTGAGTAAACATGATGAGAATGAAAGAGAGAGAAAGCCTGGTAAAGAATGTTCAATATATATATTTTTTGTTTGTTATTTTTTTGTAATAGCTAATTATATTTGTAATGGCTATTAATAAACTTCATTTTATAAAGTTTTTTTTTCTAACTCTACATTTTGTGATCTCTCACAGTAATAGCAAAGCTCAACTTACGACTCGCGGACGGTATTTGTTGTCTAACTAAGACTCTATTATCTATATATATAAAATCGAAAGGTCACTAACTCATCACGAAATCTCAGAAACTACAAGTGCTAGGAATCTCAAATTTTGCATAGGAGTTACTTATAGGACGTAGGTGCTCGCTAAGACGGGAATTTGCAATATTCGACTTCTAAGGGGTTGTTTTTGGGGTCGAAAGTTTGTATGAAACTTCGTTACTACAAATGCTAGAAGTCTCAAATTTTGCATAGACGTCACTAGGACGTAGTCATGGAGACAGAAATTAATAATAACATAGTTAACGCGGGTGAAACCTCGAGCGGGCCGCTAGTTATATATATATATAAAACTAATTGAACCTTAACGCATACGTACTCCTAGATCTGTATGTAAAATTTCTAGTATAAAATACAAAGTGAAAATCATCAACTACATATTTCATTCTATAGAAAAAGGTTTAAAAGAATGACCTAAGATTTCGCAGTATCCGCTGTGTATATTGGTATGTATACATTATCAATTGTTTATAGACCACGATGCTACTGTGCTTTGTTTACAAATAATTTAAATAGCTGCGATCGTGAGCGACGGTCGTATGGTAAACAATACTTCGAGCGTGTGCATTCATTGAAATAATATGTCATCGTAGACACCATATAGGGGAAATATATACTATACTAGTGGCCCGCCCGCGGCTTCGCCTACGTGAACTACTTTATTATAAATTTTCTGTCTCCATGAGTACCTACGTCCTATAAGTGACGTCCATGCAAAATTTGAGACTCCTAGCATTTGTAGTAACGAAGTTTCATACAAACTTTCAACCACAAAAACAACCCCTTAGAAGTCGAATATTACAAATTCGAGTCTTAGCGAGCACCTACGTCCTATAAGTAACTCCTATGCAAAATACCTTTCATCACTCAGGGAATCATTTTTTTAATGGCCGTCGTGGTGACTGTCAACACGACGATGTGGTTTCGATTCCCGTTCGGGGAAATGGAATATTTAATTCCGCCACTGTACACGCAATGCCTCTAGAATTTGGCGGAAAAGGGGGATAAAGGAATATCTTTATGGGTAATAGAGTGTCTTAACACTAGATTCCCATGTTCCTTCTGGTTACTCTACTATATAAGATATACAGCATGAAGCTCGAAAAAGATTTTTTTCAGTTTCATACTTTATATAATATCTAAAATTTTTCAACGATCGAATTCGATACATTACCTGCTGGTAGGCGGAACTTAACGCCACGCCATGTTGTATAGTGAGGAAATGAAATATACCTAATTATTCTCCCGAATGGAAATCGACCCCACAACCATTATACACGTTGTATAATTGTGAATTGGCATTTTAATTTTATCACCACATAGAATATTTTCGTTTCTGTTCAGTTTATTTTATGAGTACTTTAATTAATTTACAGTACCTTTATGTACATGGAGATATATAACAAATCCTTTATAAGAATTTACAATGTTTTATAACTATTTATCTTAATTTATCTTATCTCTGCTTTTTATTGTTACAGATGCATCATCCGATCCAGATGAAACCGGCTGACAGCGAGAATAGAAACGGTAAGTCTTTATAATTATTAAATGTTTTTAAATAAATGTTTTTAATTAAATCTTTTAAAGTTATAAAAAACTTTAATCGAGTTTAATTATATTTCTTTTTGACCTAACAGTGACACTCAGAGATGTCAATTATTATTAAGTGAATAATTTATAACTTAATAATATAATAATATATAGGTATTTTCGGTCATTTATTTTAATAATAGCTTAAAAAGTCAAAAGTTAATTAATTGTATAGCTATAAACAAACAATCACTATTAATCAACAAGATACATTTCGACAAAAAGGAATTCTACTCACCTAAATAAATGGTCGAACGTTATAATTAAGTTAAACAAATGTTATTCGTTAACAATACTCGGACGAGCTCTTGGCTGAAATAAAATCTTTTCATTTAAATTTATTTAAATAAAACTAATTGAATAACACATATTTTATTTAATATTTACGAGGCTTCCAGGTTCCCATGTGCGAAATGATTTTTTCTTTAGTATGCATATTAAAAATAACATATTTCTACATTTTTTGAGGACCCACGTTGCCATTAAAAGCCAACTTTTAATGAAAATATCCATCCATACCTGTATACCTTTATACACATTTGAAGGTGTAGTCTAGAACCTGCGCCTCTTAGACTCTGACTGCGCTTCTTAGACTCTTGAAACCAGAGCGAAGAAATATAGAAATATAGTTCATTCCCACGAGTTGGAATCGAATCTACAACCGTCGGGTTATAATCACACGTTTGTGTCTGTTGACAGCCTTATTAAATAATTATAACTAATGATTATTATAGAACGAATATAAATTTTAGTTAAAATGTTATTACAACAATTATAACTGAAACATCTATTTAATCTCTTTAATACCCTAAATTGATGGAAACGTTCAATATAGAGAGTTAAACATTAACACTGGAACTATTGAATAGACGATTAGACTGTCCGCTTACATTGAATTCATGTTATTACAGAATAATGAAATTTAGATTTTCAGTCAAAATTACGCATTGTGTATTTGTTAAATAAGTTTATAATTGGAGGTGAGTCGTGGCGGGGCACAAGCGTGCGACTGTAAGTCCGACAGACTATGGGTTCGATTCCCATTTGAAGAAATTAAATATTTAACATTTTCTTCTATTTAAATATTTAATATTTCTTTATTTCTTCACTCTGGTAACGAGGTAAAGCATAATAGCGAGCAAGCGCAGAAGCTCTGATAGTCTAGTCTGTTGAGTTTCACCACTCAACACGAAATACTTCTAAAATTTAGCGGGAAGTGGGAAACTAACACTAAGTTCCCAGATTCCCTCTGCCTAGAGTAGGCAGGCTATGTAGGCAGGTATATAATGCTAAAAAAACACCTTTGACGACTCGACGTATGTATATAAAAAATTGTATACTAAAATGGTTACAAGTTATAATAAAAGACGTAGGCACTTCCAGTGATGATTTAAGACGATGCTTTCACAAACTCACACAAAAGATAATGCTGGGCCATTCCGCGATGTGATATCATCGTAAATAGCGCTCGGTGGCTCGTATATCAGAAAGTATGGAGCCTTGAGGACATGTTGTTTTAATAATATTTGTACATTGTAGGTTTGTAACAATGCTAAATATATAAAAAAACGTAATAGAATTATTTCTTAATTATTATTGAAAATATTACTTTTTTCTTTACATATCTATACAATACATGATACTTATTAGTAGAAAAGCTAGTGATAAGTCACTACGTTTTCTGTATTTCAAAAACATTGTTCAACGCTGGTTTTAGCCTAGGCAGATCTGCAAAACAGTCGAATAGTTCTGCAAAGACTGAAGAAGACTATTGTTATTAGTATACATATTATATTACATTTTTGCAATATTTACATAAGAAACTTTTATAAAGGACAGATCTGACTATAAGCGCGATGGTTGCAGGTTCAACAGAGGAATATTGACTCTTAGAAATTATAATTTTTCGGTAAAAATGCGAGTTTAGGTTGCAACTAGCCTTAAAATTAGGAAAAAAATAAAACCGAAATGTTTTAATACATTTGCTCTACCTTCATGGTATCTATATCATGAAAAAGCATGAAGATACCGATCCAAAATCCAGTAATCTATATATATAAAAGGACTTGTCCTCACTGACTGAGGTAAGACGCACGCACAGCCGTAACCGCTGTGCGTAGAAACGTTAAATTTGGACAAAAGTTTACTTTCGTAATCTGGATATCCACTAAGAAGGGATTTTGAAAAATTTTAACCCTAAAGGGGTGAAATAGGGGTTCAAAGTTTGTATGGAAAAAAATTTAAATCGGCACCGATTTTTATAAAATCTGAAATTTAGATTTTTAAAAGTATTTAATTGAACACGTGTTTCATCGTTTTCTAGAATTCTCCCCCTAAGGGTGCAAATAAGGGGTTGAAATTTTGTATAGGTTTTTTTTAAATCGTCACCAATTTTTATAAAATTTGAAATTCAGACTCTTAAACGTATATAATTAAACACATGTTTCATGGTTTTCTAGAATTCACCCCCTAAGGGTGCAAATAAGGGGTTGAAAGTTTGTATGGGAAAATTCTTAAATCGCCCCCGATTTTTATAAAATTTGATATTTAGACTTTTAAAAATATTTAATTGAACATATGTTTCATGGTTTTCTAGAAATCACTCCCTAAGGGTGCAAATAAGGGGTTAAAAGTTTGTATGGAAAAATCTTTAAATCGCCACCGATTTTTATAAAATTTGAAATTTAGACTTTTAAAAATATTTCATTGAACACATGTTTCATGGGTTATTAGACCCTTAAATACGCAAGCGAAGCTGCGCGCGTCCGCTAGTCTATATATATAAAAGGACTTGTCCTCACTGACTGAGGTAAGACGCACGCACAGCCGTAACCGCCGATGGTAGAAACGTGAAATTTGGACAGATGTTTACTTTCGTAATCTGAACATCCACTAAGAAGGGATTTTGAAAAATTTTAACCCTAAAGGGGTAAAATAGGGCTTCAAAATTTGTATGGAAAAAAAATAAACCGGCACCGATTTTTATAAAATTTGAAATGTAGATTTTTAAAAGCATTTAATTGAACACGTGTTTCATCGTTTTCTAGAATTCTCTCCCTAAGGGTGCAAATAAGGGGTTGAAAGTTTGTATGGGAAAATTCTTAAATCGCCACCGATTTTTATAAAATTTGATATTTAGACTCTTAAAAATATTTCATTGAACACATGTTTCATGGGTTATTAGAATTCACCCTTAAATACGCATGCGAAGCTGCGCGCGTCCGCTAGTCGATATACAAAAGTCGAAACTTAGAGTTAAAATGCTAGTAAATTTTAAAAACTAACTTAAAATGTCCCACCTACACTCACCCGTTAGGTGTACGTTCCACTAGAATACTTAAAGCTCCGCAACATTAAGCTGTACGGGACAATACATTGGGACAAAGACTATATCTTAGCAACTTAGTTGAGACCAAGTTGGCAAACTTAGTTCGTGAAGCCTCACTTATCTGGTGTCAGCTTGGGTACTTGTAGCCTTAGGTCACGTAATGTATGTATATTGGAGGTTTCACTATGTTTGTGATACTTGATGTTTTACAATTATATTGGAAATTGATTTTTTGGGTTCCCAGATACCCTCTGCACCGGGATTTTTCTGCAAAACTTTGAAAACGAAAGGTAGAGAAATAAATTATAAATTCTCCGTCTTTGAAACCAATTCAAACTTTTTTTTTCTTGAAATATATATTATTTGAATATACCTTTTTTATTCGTATGATCTTAAAGGAAGCAATCCTTTTAACACGGGAAAAGGAAGGAACATAGTACTATTTTATCATTAGTACCCCATTCTGTTTTTATTTACTTACTGGATCTATTTACTGAATACATTTAGCGAAACAAATTGTACACGCCGCACCGCACTGTGTTGTTTGAAGTGATTTTTTTTATTTGTTTATTAAGTTTATTAAATTTATTTATTCGTTGTAAATACAGAGACATGTTGCATAAAAGACACAAAGAAAATTTAGATGTCGTTTATTTAGATACTTTATTAACTGCTTGATTGGTAAATCCTGATAATAGGTAAATTTCAAATCAACGTCACGTTGTATTCCGCGTAAAGCAGGATAGGCAAAGGGATTTTAGGGTTAAGACACTCCGTTCCCCAATTTAAGTCAAATTCTGGAAGCATTGCGTGTTGAGTAACGGAACTCAACGCCGCGCTTTTGTCTCGACACCATAGCGAAGAAATGGCTGAAGAAATGGAGTGCCACGACTGGTCTCAATGGCCTTAAATTTCAAATGACGTTTACAAATATCCGTAGTTTTTTTACTTAAAACTGTTTTATGTAGGTAAAAGCTGTATAATATATTTGAATAAAATAACCCGAAATGACTTTTTATTTATATTTATTTAACATAACCCTACAACTTAATGTCAGTAAAGTAAGTAGAAAAAGTACGCCATTCTAATAGGAAAGCACGTACAGTACGGTCTCTTCTCAGCGCTACACCCGGTCACATGCAACGCATATTAATTAGTGCTTGAGCATGTTGGTGGCAACTGCTGGCGAGCTATACGGTGGTCACTCTAACCGAATTAACTATTAACTGCCGTTATTTGAAGAAAATAGTGGTTGTTTTTTTTTTTTTGGTTATTTAATATTAAAAAAGTTCAGCGGAAAGTGGAGAACGGAATGTATCAACTCTTGGTTTTCAATGCCTACCCTCCAATATGCGAAAAGCGAGCAGCTAAGAAAAATAACAACGTAATACAGAAGATTGTAATAGATTATGGGTTCAGTTATGTATTTTTAACAGAAAGAAAAAATAAAAATATTAAATAATTATTTTCCTCGAGTGGGATTCGAACCCGCAATCTTTATGCCAGTCACACGCTGCCACGTCGACGCGACGGCTTGAATTCCACTATAAAACAGATAAAAAGATCATCTAAATTGATACCATTCAGATTAGGTTAAGTGAACAAGTTAACAACTATCGTAATGCCATTCGAATTTGAGGATCATAAAAGAGCTGAATTAAGTGTTTCACAAAGGGATCGTCGAAGCCAAACGACTTCAGTTTAAATAAACTTGTGATATTAATAGTTCAGAATATGTTCTTGAGGTTGTTAATTGTTAACACGGCGGTTGTGGATTCGATTCCAACACTTGGGACGAGATTATCATCATCATCATCATCGACAGCCATCGATTGTCCACCGCTGGACATTGGCCTTCCCCAATTCCCACCACCACACTCGATCCTCAGCTCTTTGGACCCACCAGCTTCCCTCCAACCTCCTGGGAAAAGATTATATTCAAATTATTTTCATTTGCTCGATCCGGGTCGAGTTGACGTAGCTATTTTACACACATTTTCTAATGACGGCGGAACCAGGGAACCTGCTAAATGTTAAGATACTCTTATGTGTTTTCATTAAGACACTTCCGTGCCCCATTTTCCACCGAAGTCTAGTGGCATTGCGAGCTGAAAATCGGAATTCAACGAGACGACAAAATGAAAAAATTAAATGTTCTATTCCTCCCTGTGGGAATCGAACATACGACTGTCGCGTTGACAGTCACACGCTTGTTCCCCTGCGCCACTACCTCACAAAATTAAGTTTGTTCTCTTGCATCTCGTGAATAATCTTTCTGGTGTACGTCTAAATATGTATTCCAACTATGTGCAGTTCAATACGTATAATAATTTTATAAAGTGAATCTTAAATCTACAATTATCACGTACGATAAAATACCTTTCTTAATTCATATGAAATGTATAGTTGTATATCATACATTTTTTTTTTATTTTTGTTTTTCAACTTCGAAGAAATAACAATGCATTTCCCTGAGTGGGAATCGAACCTACACTCGTCATGCATATCCTTTATATCTTTAATATGATTGTATTGAAGCACACACAAGCAGCGCAACGCTCTAACTGATACATCCAACTACTGCATACTAATAAGACAGTGGCATTCGTGTCAAATGCAAATTATATATATATATATATATATATATATATAA